>JAPDRQ010000110.1:0-101061 GCA_030247915.1 Neophaeococcomyces mojaviensis
TTAAAGGAGCAACATCTTTCTGGGCACCACATCCTGAAGATGCTGATACATTAGTCTAACAAATTTCCTCCCTACAGTGAGTTAAGGCCGCCATCAGCAGTCAACCAGAAACAACGACGTGATAGCTAAGAGAAAACGAGCAGTGCAGGAAGGCACAAACTAATTCCTTCCAGCTGGATTAATGCAAGCATTGTGCCTGTTCTGATTGGTTGATTAACCTCGGCATGTTCGCAAGTCATGCCATTCTAGGTTCAGAATTGGCCCGTGATGGTGTTTTGAGACGTCCGTCCGTGAGAATGGATCAATGGTCCGCCCACTTCTATTTTGTTCTTTTCATCACCACCAGGGGCCATCATAAAGGTGTCTTTAACACTCTCTTCATCTTCCTCGTTGTTTACTATCCTCCTTGTACAAGATGGCGACCGAGAAAGCGCTCTCCAAAAATTTCGACGTAATTGTTGTTGGAGCTGGTATATCTGGCATCAACACTGGTTACCACCTGCAGACAAGGTGTCCAAATCTGTCTTATACTATCCTTGAGGGGAGGGAAGAGCTTGGAGGAACATGGTCACTCTTCAGATATCCTGGTATTCGGTCTGATTCAGATCTTCATACTTTTGGTTTCTCTTGGGAACCATGGAACCAGCCCAACGCCATCGCCGAGGCGGACGCCATTCGAGCTTATCTGTCTAGCACTGCCAAGAAATATCACATTGATGAGAAAATCCAGTATAAGCATTTTGTGAACAAGCTCGATTGGAGCACTTCCAAGCAACGATGGACACTCGAAGTTGCTCATGATGGAACAACATCAACATATTCCTCAAAGTATATCGTTATGGGAACTGGTTACTACGACTACAAGGAACCTCTCGAAGCAAAGATTCCTGGACTCGAAAACTTCAAGGGTCAAGTTATCCACCCTCAATTCTGGCCAGAAGATCTTGATTACACAGACAAGAAGATTCTCATTGTTGGCAGTGGAGCAACAGCAGTGACACTCCTACCTAACCTCGCGAAGAAGGCAAAAATGGTCACACAGGTGCAGCGAAGCCCAGGATATTTCCTGATCTTGCCTCAGAAAGACCCCACGGACCAGTGGGTGAAAGACCATCTTCCGGGCTTCCTCTCCAGGCGATTCATTCGCTGGAAGTATCTGATCATGGGTACCTTGGTTTACCAACTTTGTCGTTGGTTTCCCGCTAGAATGAGAAACGTTCTACGGGCAGGCGTCAAAGCTGAGCTCCCACCCGGCACTGATATTGACCCCCACTTCAAGCCAGCATATCAACCTTGGGACCAAAGGATGTGCATCACCCCTGGTGGCGACTACTTTGAGGCTTACAAGAATGGCAAAGCTGAAATTAAAACAGATCACATTCGAACGGTCACAGAGGACGGACTGATCTTGGGATCTGGCGAGCAACTTCAAGCAGATATTATCATAACAGCAACAGGTCTCAAGATGCGAGTTGGCGGTGGGGCACAGTTGACTGTTGATGGTAAGCCAGTCGAACTTGCCGATAAGTTTCTCTGGAAAGGCACTATGCTTCAAGACGTTCCCAACTTGTGGTACATAATTGGCTATGCCAACGCGTCTTGGACCCTGGCTGCCGATGCCTCTGCTCGGTTATTCTGTCGGATGATGAATGATATGGAGTACAGCGGCAAGAAGAGTGTAGTGCCTTATCTGACCCCGCCTCAGCAGGAGAAGATGGAGAAGGATAACGTGCCACTCTTGCCACTCAACTCTACCTATGTGACAAACGCTATGAGTCGAAGGGTGATACCTAGAGCCGGGAAGGACGGCAACTGGAAGCCGAGAATCAATTATTTCGTCGATATGTTCAAGGCAATTTACGGGGATATTACAAGTGGTGTTCAGTATCGGTAGAGGAAGACTTTCACAATCTGAAAACAATATAATATGCTTTGGCACGGCTTTGACCTTTCGGAAGCTCAAAGAGCTCAGCTTGAGCATTAGCATCTGCATATTCCTCGACTTTGAGTAGAGACACATCAAATGATAACAGTTTGGAATATCAAACTAATAAACAGCTTGGCGACAAAGTGGATAAGCTGCACCCCAGCATGCCTAGGTTAACTTCTTTGAGCACTAGCATAGAGAGGCTCCCGTGACAAAATTTATTTCCCCACCTAAATTGCTTCCCCAGCCATTCTTGGTGGTCCTCTGTCCCTCGAGACGAACCATGTTACGCCCAACGCTCTGATAAGCATCGTCGCTCTTGGTCTGTATCTCGAATTCGGATACTCCCATCCTGTCTGCTTCTTCGCGGACTGGTTTTCCTCGAACGAAGCCGGCCCGGGTCCTGATATGTCGGCAGATGAGGCCTAACACGTGATGGAGAAAGCAGAAGACGCACCAAACGAGGACAACCCTATTTCACCACGCCAGCAGCCCCCAGGACTTGGGAAGCGTCAGTCGGTCAACAATGCTGACGAAGTTTCTCCCCGAAAAAGACAGAAGCTAAGCCCGTCTACCACATCACCTGCTGAGAACCAACCATCCCGGAAAGGACGCGCTTGTGTCGCGTGTCGAAAGCTGAAAGTAAAATGTGATGCGTGGGAGCGTGGAATCGTTGGATGCTCAAGATGTCAAAGACTTGGCATCGAATGCATCAATGCTCGAAGGCTTCGTATAGCTGTTGAGGGTGAAGAAGGGTAGGACAGCTCAACCATAGACTTAGCGCATTACTAATCTATCATTCAGCGGCACACATCCTGTTATTCAGAAGATAGAGCGGGCTCTAGAGGAAGTCTTGCAGAAGCTTCAGATGCCTGCTCTAGACACCTTTGCGCAAGCATCGGAGCCAGAGCATACGCAGACGCAAAAACAGCTAGCTTCTGAATTTCAGACCACTCGAGAAAATTCGCGAGAACCAGCTGAGGATGTAAAAGATATGGCTCCTGCCCCGATGGGAAGCCTCTACGAAGCCACTCAGCTAGACAACCTACGGACTCGACTACGCCATGTCAATCCAAGAAAGCGTCACGCCAAACGCAGAATGGAGGCGGATCTTGTCTCTCAAAACTTGCTGTCAATGGATGACGCTGAGGAACTACTTGATATGTAAGTTCACATGCCTGCACATGGCTCTACTGACACATTAGCAGGTTCAAGAAATCTTTGTCACGATATCTCTTCAATACAGCGATACCTGAGGATATAACGATTACCAGCATCCGGGAGTCCTCTTCTATCTTGTTTACTGCAATCATGCTCGTCAGTGCGATTCATATCCCAGGCAAAGAAGCGATTCATGCAATATGTCATAAGCAATTTTTGGAGCTAGTATCGACGGCCATGTTTGATCGATTCCATACATTGGATGACATAAGAGGGCTGTGCATTGCAGCTTTCTGGCAGCCCGATCTGAGTTGGAAGCTCTCTGGCTTATGTATACGAATGGCCACTGAGCTGAACTTGCACCACGCCTTCTACAAAGCCTTCTATGCCCCCGGCCTGACAGAAGGAGAGCGCAACGGTTACATCGAGAAAGCACGAGTCTGGTACTTGCTTTACGTGCTTGATCATCATTTCAGTATCGCCTATGGCCGGCCCCCTGTTACAGCAGAGTTACTTCCCATTAAAGAATACAACGTCTTTGTCAACAGTCCTTCCACCACACTTTCAGACCGAAGACTCATTTCGCAAGTCAGCTTATTCGTGATCATGAGTAAAGCTTATGAGATCTTTGGACTTGAGCCGGACAGACAAATGCCGAGTGATGATGCATCCATAATGGCACATATGAGGTTTACAGAAGAAACACGAAATTGGCGCGACCATTGGAAGGACGCTTTAACAAGAGACAAGTATGTTGGTGATTACCCTGCCAAGGGTGTCTTGCTACATCATGGCTTCAGTGAGTTGGTTCTCAACTCTCTAGCACTTCGTGGACGACCTCTTGAGAACCTCGAACTTCTACCTTTGAATCTGCGGTCGCTTGCGTCGAGGGCGATAGACGCCGCACATTATATTCTGCAGTATACGATGGATGAAACTGCATATCGAGAAGCCTTGGTCGGGATACCACTCTACCTGCACTCAATGATCGCCTTTGCAGCAGTTTTCTTGATGAAGATTGCACACAAATGGCACGCCATCGGTGTGAACATCGATCCTGAAACACGAACCAAGCCACTGATAGAAGGCATGATCAGAACCCTCCGTGATTGTAAGGCAGGCACGAATCACATGGTTTTTAGTATGGCCAGTGGATTTCAAAGGCTTCTCAAGCAGTGGGGCAAGAACACTGCTAATGGTGCATCTTCGAGGTCACTGCTTCCCAGACCAGCACAAGTCCATCGAACTGAGTCTGGTACAGTTCTCACGCCTAGCATGCATTCGAGTCCGGACTATCTCCTGGGTCAGAACTACGACCCAGCTATCACATCAGATTATTATGACTATCCCCTAACAGCAATGTCAGGCACTTCAACTTCCGGGTGGGGTCAAGACGATATGCTATGGAGTGTCGGCATGGGCTACGACTTGCT
Source organism: Neophaeococcomyces mojaviensis (assembly GCA_030247915.1). Classification (NCBI taxonomy): domain Eukaryota; kingdom Fungi; phylum Ascomycota; class Eurotiomycetes; order Chaetothyriales; genus Neophaeococcomyces; species Neophaeococcomyces mojaviensis. Next base: position 4,522 of record JAPDRQ010000110.1, read on the forward strand.
GGCACCAAACGGATTTGATTCGCTTGACTACTCAGGTTCATATTTCCCACTTGGACGACAAGACAGCTTAGCTCAACAACCACCATGATGCTATAGATGGGCGCTTCAGGTAGCATTTGACGTATAATCCAATGCTGGGTTACGAGCCACACCGCATCTTCACATTCTGCCTATTGCTACGTTAGGTTTTCAATCTATCTTGATATTGAGCCAATGCAAAAGACGTACCACAATGTCGACCACAACACGAGCGTTCCGTGTTACCTCTGGAGCATTGAGCAAGTCTACGAGAAATTACACGTCAGGGGCAAGTAACATCTACATTTACTGCAGCAGACCCCAGCACGTGGTGTAGCCAGCCATCGGATGTGTTAGAGAGGCACATTTCAGGCGTCGCGCTGGCAGAGCTCGCAATAATGAAACAACATTCCAGATCTTGTGATTTTGAACCGACCAAAAGCGATTCATTTCATCGCCTTTCGGTTAAACACGCCTCTTTATCTAACACTATGTCAGCTCAGTCAGCAACAACTGCTCGTGGTATGGGATTGTGACGCCCACCTCTGTGCATATTTGGGCCGTTGACAGCAGAGGCAAGAGGACTAAAGCAATTCGTCGGCGTCGAGTCTTACAAGGAACGGCCTCGCTCCAGTATCAGCTTTGGCTGGAGCTCGGAAGGAACCTTAAAGATTAGTGCAACTAATGACCATAATAGGTCCAAACTCAGCTATCGTTTCAGGTGCAGCGATTTCCTTCTTTCAGTAGCCATATGAAACGATACTCAGAGGCTCACCCAGACCTCCAGGAGAACGACAAAACGAAAACGTGACTTGAAACCAACGCCGTCAATTACCACTGGCACTTTCGATGTGTATGTGTACCGATTGTTATGACTCTGCCACGTGGACGAGAGAGTATCCTGGACGACGACCCCGTTACAGACCATTATCTCAAACATATCGATAAGAAAGTTATATACCTCAGCCTTCCTCCTTAGCATGCCCGTTTATCCCGTGGCATGGCTCGTGGCTTGGAGTTTAGTTGACGAGGGAGCATGCTAGAATCCGTGTGGTGCAGGTCTGCTTGTGCTCATGTTTCGGATTTCTAGTCTAGCCATCTCATCAGGGCGTAAGATATGGAAACGTTTGACATTGGCCATTGAGATTCAATTTTGTTCATATGCATAAGATTTCATGAAGAAAGGCAAGCGAAATAAGCTGTGCAATATTTATTGTTCCCGCTCTATAGAAAATAGTTATGAGGGCCAACCTGGGCACTATCTAGACTAAGAGCTTTATCGAAGGTGCGAACTTCTTCGAGATCTTGTTATTCAGGCATTCCTTTACGCTATTACAGTCGAAGTCCCCATTGAACGATTTCACGGAATTTGCATTGCTGATCCATCATTGCAGAATCTCTGGGCAAAAGCCCTGACTTCAGATATGAACAGCCCTCACTTTGTGATATCACGAATGCATCGATCCCATAGGGTTGGTGACTTGGACTTCCTATTAGCTGGAGAATATGGCTCATGGATACAGATTGGTAGGTGAAAAAGATGTGCTGGTTTATACCATTTGCTATTGGTTATATTGTCCAAGTTGGAGCCAATGGCGAACTCCACAGTGGTTATCTAGCATCTAGTACATTACTTCCACTATACTAAGTTATTATATGAAAGGCAAAAGTTACTAAGCCCTAAATCAATATGAGGAAATGTCCCAGGTATAAGCTACGTTGGATGGGAAAGCAAAACAAAAAAGACCAAAAAGATTCGCGACACCTGCAGGATTCGAACCTGCGCTCCCGAGGGAATTGCCTGTCAGGTATTGGAGAATGACCAACCAATAGCAGGGCAACGCGTTAACCACCTGTGGTTGTTGTTAGACAGAAGGTTGTAAATTTGAATGGAAAATCCTTACTCCGCCAAAGTGTCCATTTGACAGTTGACTGCCAATTTGTGGTGGTTCGTGGGCAAATTTGCAGGATACACGTATATAATCGTCGTCACTTGACTGTGGCTTCAAAACACAAAAACTGGCGGTTTGTGACTCTTTGAATCGGCTATGGTACCATGAACATACCCCAAGGACCGAAGTCCTTCCGGGCCGAAGCCTCGGTTGCTCGCTTCTCAGACTGCGGAGATGTGTAAAAGCAGCAAGCCATACGAGCCTCTGCAACTGGACATATACAGCAGATTTCCAAAGAGGCCTCTGCTGCCCACTCGAAGAACCGCTATCCTAAAGCACAGTCTCGAAATCACCACCAAAGATGGCTCCCCGCGGCACAGTACCCGCCTACGTCGTAGGCGTCGGCCTCACAAAATTCCTCAAGCCACGCCGCACCCGTGATTATCCTGAACTTGGCTACGAAGCTGGCGTCAAAGCCATGCTCGACGCTGGCATAACCTACGATGACGTCGAGACCGGTATCGCCTGCTACTGCTACGGTGACACCACTTCCGGCCAACGCATCTTCTACCAGTTTGGTATGAGCACTATTCCAATATACAACACGAACAATGCATGTGCGACAGGCAGCACGGGTCTGCATATGGCGAGGACGTTGGTGAGGAATGGTGCTGTGGATTGTGTATTGGTTATTGGGTTTGAGCAGATGAGCCCCGGCGCCATCAAGAGTGTCTGGAGTGACAGACCAAGTCCGATGGGCTTGAGCACGGCTATGATGGAGGACTTGAACGGGAAGCATGATACTCCGAGAAATGCACAGTATTTTGGGAATGCTGGGAAGGAGTATATGGACAAGTAAGTCATATCCCGTATGTGGACGGGAGAGGCTCCATTGCTAGATTGCGCCGGTTGGTTGAGGTCATCCGCGGTCGTATCTGCCCTCCCCATCTCTCGTGGCGAAAGCTAATCTTTCACGTCCCAGGTACGGCGCCACAGCTGAAGATTTCGCCGAAATTGCCCGCATTTCCCATGAACACAGCCAAAGAAACCCCTACGCCCAGTTCCAACAGAAGTATACCCTTGAAGAAATCCTCAAGTCTCCTATGATCCACCCACCTCTCACAAAACTCCAGTGCAGCCCAACCTCTGATGGCGCTGGCGCTGCCGTCATTGTCTCCCAGTCCTTCCTCGACAAGCATCCAGAGCTGAACAGTAAGGCTGTCTTGATGGCAGGACAAAGTCTAATGACGGACTCGCCACAGTTGTATAGCAAGAGTGCAATGGACCTAGTTGGGTTCGATATGACGAAGCGGGCGGCGAGAGCTGCGATGGAGGAAGCAAAAGTGACGAGTAAAGATATTAGGGTTGCGGAGGTGCACGATTGTTTCAGTACGAATGAATTAATTTTGATTGATGGATTGGGATTCAGTGAGCCAGGGAAGGCACACGAAATGGTCAGACGGGGAGATATTACATATGGTGGAAAGGGTCCAATCATCAATCCGTCTGGTGGCTTGATTAGCAAAGGTCACCCACTTGGTGCGACTGGTTTGGCGCAATGCGCGGAGTTGGTGTGGCAGTTGAGAGGGTGGGCGAACAATGGTCGACTGGCACAAGAGGTTGATGTAGCATTGCAGCACAATCTCGGATTGGGCGGAGCTGTGGTTGTGAATGTGTATAAGAGAGCAGACGGGAAGAAGAACACGGATAGCGGTGCAAGTATGAGTGAACAGGAAATCGCCAAGAGCAGCGGATTAGGTTACAACCCAGCGACCCAAGCGAAGGTCGTAACTCCTGAGCAGGGCGAGAAAGTGAGGAGTAGTAAGTACAAGGAGGAATACGCTTTGGGTGACACAGTCAAGAATTTGCAAGCCAGACTGTAGATTGACGATAATCTGAATGAAAAGCTCAGTTAGCACACACACTAAATGATATTCTAAGTGCGAAATTCAGCATATCGGTCACCTCCTAAGGTAGAGTGAGCCTTGCGTCAAACTCAGCAGGTTCAGCATTGCTCATGATTGTCATTAGCTGTCGCGTATATTGGCAGCAAAGACGCCCATTGACATCGTCGATCGTGGTGCACAGCATTTGTCATCATCAATAGCAGCCATGGCTTAGCTAGGAAGCAAAAGGGGTTACAAAATTCTCCACACAACTGTCCAACACTTTTGCCGTTTTCTGCCGGTTATGGCTGTGTCCGTTGGCATCCGTGCAGTTGGCTCTCTATCCAATACGATCTCCCACAAAATATGGAGCACATCAGCTTGTCGCCTTCTCGTGGCCTTGATTGTTACGTTTCTGACAGCTTTGTGACCTCGAGAACATTCGAGTTAGAGCTTCCAAGGATCTCAAGAGGCAAGTCCATACAGATAGATGGTCAAGGAACTGCTCCTATTTTGCACCTTTTGTGGCACCGCTTTTGTGATTTGTCTGGCATACTTTCATTGGAGCTCTTTCTTCATGTGGTACATGATTGTAGTTTGCAGTCTTTCATTCTCCCATTGATTTACACCTGGACTGTACGCAAGCGCAAATAGGCGGAACGAGTTAGTTCCCGTTGAAACCTCGCAGAGCTAATGCTTGAGCTCTAGGCAAGTACAACAATTCATGTTCAAGATGGGCCCATTTTCTCCCACGCCATGGCTCGCCAACTATAGTTCGAGCTTCATTGTCAACGTCAGTGTAGTTATGCTTTTGCGGGATAAGATCTGCGGCTTCTTCAATATTGTACAATGCCTTTCCGAGCACCAACAAAGCTGCGCGCAACTGCTGATATTCGTCACAACTTTGATCAAGCTCCATGGCGCAGCTCGCGGATTGAATGGCATGCTTGAAAAGATTTACAGCTTCATAATACCAAGATCGTTTCCGACGTTCGTCTCCAACGAGATCTCTGAGCCCAAAATCTGGTTGCCTCATGCTGGTTACAGCGACCATGTAATTGACTTTTGCCATGTCGCTGTCAGGAAGACCGAACCATGTGAATCGCGGTTGCTCTTGCCACTGAGACCAGCGTAGGTCATATTCAACCATCTGTTTCACAGCCCATCTGGAGTCCCGCTCAATGAAAGCTGAAAGTGCTTCATAGGCATGATGATGAATCTGGAAGAAAACTCTCACAGCACTCATGCGCATTTGCAAAAGTGTGTCATTCTCCCAACCGGGTCTTCCAAGGAGCAAGACCAATGTCTCGGGCCTTCGCAGCGCAAAAGCTCCATCTTGTCTTAGTTTGTCCGATAAGTATAGTGAGATACATCTTGCCTCTTCTATCATACCAGCCTCTTCGAATCGTGTAATCGTTTCCCAGATGTACTTGACGTCCTGATGAAATGTTTGAACATTGCACAAATCAGTCGACATAGCTACCAACTGTTCAGGCGTGCAAATAGAACTGTCTGCAAACCGTAGATTCGGTATGAAACGTAGCATTCGCACGATTGATAAGATCTCATCATCAAGAACCCTTCGGACTTTTCCTGTTACTCCAGAACATTGGATAGTCAAAGAACGGAGAGCTCCTGGATGGAGAACGCGGTCTCTGTAGGTGGGTCTGAGCTTGGCCACTATTTTGATAAAGGATTGAAAATTGTAGGGAAATATTAGCCGTTTTTTAGACTTAACGAACTCTCTAGTCGTTCTTATTGAGAGAGTCTCACGGCCAAGCTCAAATGTCAGAGTCGGTCGGTCTTGCGGCACAAGGCTATCCCAGAACTTTGGTAACTCACAAACATACCTGTCGAGGTCTTCAAGCAGTTCACGATGCTTCTTCTCGTGTATCCTGATTTCAACCCAAATGCATTTGTAGGCGATTGTATTGAGCACGGTCTCTCTAAAATAGTGATTGACATGTAGGAAGGGATTGTTGAACATATCTAAGGTGAGATTTTCGAAATGATCTCCATGATGGGGCTGATTGGGAAGGTCAATGGTGTATGACAAAATGATGTCTAGTATTTCCTGTGGCAGCTCAGGCACGGTTAGTCGTACTCTCTTTGAATTCCTTCGAGATCGACCACTATCCGATCTTGCATTCTGTCTTTTGGACATTCTGTCTTGATTGGATGAGAAGGATCCGGAACAAGAAATATTACTGTGCACTACCGAATGAATTTTGTATCAAAGGCAAAAAGGAAACAGGAGAGGTCTTCTCTTTCGGTACTGCATCGACACGCTACTACTGCTAGCTTATCACGCCAACGTTTTCATGAGTTTCGCGTCGTCACCTGTTCCGAACTTCATGATCGTAGCAAAGAGTTTAAGAGCCATAGCTGTAAAGCAGACTCTGAGTTTCAATTGAAGTATTCAATCATCGCACTATATTTAAATGTAGTATGCATAGAATCAAAGTTCCGAGACCTTTGCAATGCATCAGCTTCTACAATTGACTATCAATTGCTCCCTTGCAACAAATCTAATGCGGCAAGGTTTGGAGTTCCGTGGAATTTGCATGGTTGAAGATGAAATGATTGGACAAGTATTCACCAAAACAGATAATGTTAGGGCTTTAATAACTTGCTCTCTCACAAACCAACTTCCCTAGAGAACCGCTTGGGATCCTGTTACATACTGTTTTCCAGCTCCCGGAAAGAAATGATCCATCATCTTGGGGCCAGCCCATTCCTCTATCAATTGATCCTTTGGCGTTGCCAGAACCTCCTCAAGAGTTTTGCCTTCAACAATACGAAACTGACAACTATCAGCCACAAGAATACATTCTAGTAACACGTATCACTTACATTGAGCATCAACGGATGCTCCGGCTTTCTCTCCTCCACGAACTCCTTCCAGACCTCAATCGCAGCAATATTATCCTTCTCGTCAATTCCCTCTCCAGCAATGAAGCATCGAGGCACAGGATTCAGCGCGTGAAGAACGAGTCTCAGTCGATCTGGAGTGAATCTGTAGGCCTCTGGACCAGTAACGTCAAGCATAGCAGCAAAGTGGAAGGGCGTGCCCTCGAGCTTGACAGCTGCGTTTTCTGCTGTTTTACGGTATTTGCCGACGCCAACGACGGAGATTTTCTCACTCATTTTGACTGACATATGGTAGTGGTCTTCGACTCCTGCTGAGGCCAATTCCATTAACTTCAATGGTGTTTATGGTTGTGTCTGCCATGACTCGGGGTTGAGGGTCTTCTGCTGGACTCTATAAACCATAAGAACATTGCTCATCCGCACCAATCTTGGTCGTTCTTTCCAAGCGGACGAACCTCGAGTTTCGTTTGCTATCACCTCTCCGGATCCGACGTCGCGGAAGCTTGTGACACCACATTCTGAGGTAGAACCTATGTAAGCACATCACGTGCAGGGCTGATTTCTCCCGGCCGAGTGCAACAGTGAATCTCACTACTCAAGTGCAAAGGTTACCAAGTAACTATGAGAGATGTACGATTTCTGATTTGAAGGCCGCCAGTGGCCTCTGTGTCAAAGGCACGCTGGCTACCGAGGTCGATGGCCCAGCTGTCGTTGCCGTTGCCACGAGTTAAGCATTTACTCAAGATGATTGAACTTAGCCAGAGAGATTGTGATTCTTAACCAACAACACTAGATATGCCAATATGCAAGTGTCCTTCCTCACGTTAGCTTGTGTCTTGTGATAGTCTAGGAACAGCTCCCTGGTTGTTTCTAAACTCATGCTCCACAGATTCCCAGCCCACCTAGGAATGGTCTTGATCTTCCATATCCTTGGTTTTCCATCAAGTCCTCCACTTTGGTCGAGTCGTGTGTATCAAAAGACACAGCACATCACAGTTCTTCAACCGTTCGTCAGTGATTGACTTCTTCCAGTTGATCACATGTTTTACTTTTGTGACGAATGAGATATCTCAAGCAAGCAAGTACACAGATGTGGTAGTATCAGCATACCACTTATCATTCAGCGCACAATCAAGTGTATTAAGTATCACATTTCATATAATTTCACATCCACGGTTTCTGTTACCGACCATCGTTTCATATCGCAACAGGACAATGCAAGATACCACCAGCATATCTCATCTCATCATGTCCATCAATTCATAAGGAAGATCTCTATACTAGAATGCCAATGCTCAAAACCATTTCGTTACGCAAGGTGAACCCATCTCCCAGAAAGCCAGTAATATCATTACTGCATAATGCTTACAACACTCGTTCCTTCACTGAACCGAATCCTAAACACCCTGTTCGCGTTCTGAAACATTCCATCCTTCAAACTCACAACAATAAACTGGCTGCCCTTAAACCTTGTTTTGATCAGTCGGCCAATATTCTGCGTATGGGACAAATCAAGCGCTGCATCAACCTCATCCAAGATATACATCGGCGCGGGCTTGAATTGCAGCAGCGCCATGATCAGACTCAGCGCAATCAGCGACCTCTGTCCGCCGGACAGCTCTGTCAGACTTGATTTCCAGACTTTACCGAGACACACCTTGACTTCAAGGCCCTCTTGAATGCGTGAGACATCGTCATCGAGTGGTGTTAGCTTCGCCGTGTTGTTCCCAGGCAGCAGATCCGAGAAAATGTTACCAAAATCTTCGGTGACCTTCCGCCATGTCTTCAAGAGAGCCTCGCGCTTGTATTCGTCCAGACTGACAATTGTCTCCTCAATCTTCTTCTTATCCCTAATCACAGTCTTTAACATGTTCTTCAGAGACGTCTCTTTCTTCTCGACACTATCGATCATTGGCATGACCTTTGGATTAATCTTCTTCTTCATGCCAACGAAACGTTCTGATACAGTCTTGAGGGTTGCGCGTGACTCAGACAAATTGCGGTTCTGAAAGTCGTAGGGTGTACCTGCTTTGCCAAACTGGTCTTTGTTGTCTCCGATCCAGTCGTGTTCCTTTTCAAGTAGAGAAACGGTCTGTGCGGCTGCTGCAGCATCTTTGGAGAGTTTTTCAACAGCGTGGGAGAGCTTCTGAGCTTCAAGGGATTCTTCGGTGACTTGTTTTGATTTTTTGGATTTGGCTTGCTCGAGTTCTTTGAGTTCATCGTCGAAACTCGAAAGTTTGGCTTGTTCATCTCGGAGCTCGGCAAGGGCAATGTCATGGGAGTCTTTAGCCTCCGCCTCTTCTTGCTTTATGGTTTCGAGCTCGGTGTTTGCTGCTTGAATATTGGCCTCGATTTCAGCCAATTGTTCTTCTGCGCTTGTGATATCGGATGCTGCTTGTTCTGACTCAAGTCGTGCATCTTGGAGCTCCTTCTGCAAAGTTTTGACGATTACTGAAGACTTTGTCACAGTCTTCTTGATGTCAGCAAGCGATTTCTCGAGTTCTTTAAGCTTGCCGTCTTTGTTTTTGCTGAAGTCCGCTATGTCCTTCTCAATGCGCTTGACGTCCTTTTCTACTTCTACTTTTGTTGCCTTTGCTGTGACCATCTTGTCCTTCAGTTCGGTGATCTGTGATCTCATCTCTTCGATAGCGAGAATGATGGAAGAGGCAGCGTTGCCGTTAATTTGTTCTTCTGTGAGTTTGATTTCATGAGCTTTGAGGTCAAGCTCTTGTTTCCTCGACTTTATCGATTTTAGCTTCTCGCTTTCGGTTTGCATTGCCGTATGAAGTTCTGCAAGTTCCTGTTCCTGCTTCTGAAGTTCTCGAGTAACCTCATTGAGCTTCTGCAGAATGACAAGTACACCACTTGAGTTAGGCGAGCTACCTCCTGACAATGTCCCTGATGGATCATACACATCGCCCTCAAGAGTCACACTTTTCAGTCGAACAGCTGGATCAAATGTGACCTTCTTTGCTGTCTCGGCATCCTGACAAATTAATGTGGTGCCAAAAACATAGTCCATTGCAGCAGAGACTTCATGATCATAGCCGATGAGGGATAAAGCAAGATCAACCTTGCCAGGCGCACTTTTCTGAGCAGCACCCACCCTCTCTGCAGATGCTCGGAAGGACGAAACCTTATTCAGAGGGATGATGGTGACCCGCTTCTTCAGCTTGCCATTCTGAAGCAACTGCGTACCGGTCTCGGCAGTGTCGACCACGACGTTGTAAAGTCTTCCACCAGCACAGATCTCGAGCGCAGTACCTGCTGCGGTCTTATCCTTGTCGAGGGTGAACAGCTGAGCCACAAGACCTTTGACTTTCGATCGATCAAAGTTAGGCGAAGGATCGCTGTAGTTGAAATCGACATTCGAGACTTTTTTCTTAAGACCATCAGCCTGCTCACGAAGTTGTCGAATGCTTTTTCTCAAGGTGGCTTCTCTCTCTCGCATGCTCTCTTCTTTTCCAGGCTCAAAGCCAAGCTTTGCAAGCTCTTGCTCCAGGTCTTGTGCTTGCTGCTTCAGAGACTCCAAACCTCTCAGCAGGCCTGAATTCTCCTCCTTCGCCTTCTTTGCTCGTGGTTCGTCTTCTCTGAGTCTCTTTTCAAGATGAGCAATTTTCATCTTGGCTTGCTCGAATTCTGTAGAAGCATTGTTCGCTCGGCTCCGAGCTTCAGATAGCTGACCTTGGTAACCCGACTCTTGGCCCTCGCGTGAAGCAACGCCCGTCTGCAGTGTCGACAGAAGCTCCTCCTTTTTCTCAACTACTACTTGCTGGCTGTCCAGCTCCGACTTGGCTGAGCTATATTGTGCTTGCATCTCCTCGAAGGCGGCTTGTCGCTCGGTCCCAGTCTTTTGTAGTCCTTTGATAGTCTTGAGAACATCTGTTTTTTTCTGCTCTTCCTCTGCCAGACTGCTCTTCTTGAGGTCCACTACCGTGGTCAGGCGCACGAGCTCATGACTGTAATCCTTGACTTGATTCTCCAGTGCCTGAAAGCGACCGCCCTTTCGCATCTCCTTGTCTCTAATCCCCTTCACTCGCTGGACCTCGTTCTCGATATGCTCTATCTCACGCTTCAACTTCTTCGCGTTGTCTTCCAGATGATCGACCTTAGCACGCTTTGCTTCATGCTCAGTATCCGCTGACTTCATCTTTTCACCGGCGCGTACATAGTCGTGAGCCACGACGACACGGGTTAGGCGTTCGAGTTCACCCTGTGTCTTCTGGTAGTCTAACCAAGCACGTTTCTCTCCTCGCAGCTTCTCGAGCTTGGGCTCTATCTCCTCTTTCAGTAGTGACTCTATCTCTTGTACTTTGGTCTCTTTCTTTGCCATTGTCTTCTGGGCCTTCTCTTTGCGATCCTCGAACATTCGCGTTCCGGCAGCTTCCTCGATCATGGCTAGAATCTCGGCAGGTTTCATGTTGAGAACTTTCGTTACTCGGCCCTGCATGATGATGAAGTTGGGATTGTTGATATTCAAGCCGACGCTCTGGAAGAGGTTTTGAACAGTAGCTTGCTGTGCCCGGTGGCCATTGATCAGGTATTTGCTGGTGCCGCCCATAACGACCTGCCTTGTCACGCTGATTTGTGCATACTCTTCGAAGCCAATAGGGCTCTTGGAGGTGTCGCTGTTATCGAAGACGATTGTGACACTTGCTTTGGTGACTCCAGCCTGACCTCGCTTGTAGATCAAGTCTTGTAGGTTCTGAGCTCGCACGGTTGACATGTTCGTGATACCGAGGACGAAACATATCGCATCCAGAATGTTGGACTTCCCGGAGCCATTGAGGCCAGTAATAGCATTGAAAGAGTCATCCCAGTTGCTGATGACCGTGCGCACGGCATACGATTTGTACCCGTCAAGGACCAGTTCGATCACCCTCATTTTCGCTCTGATGAGGGACGTTCACGGTGTTGTTGCGAGGTTTCGGCTGATCGTCAAGAAACCATCGCTTTCAGGCTGTGGACTCTAAGGTTAGAGTAGAATGTATTTACAACCTTGTGTTGTGTTCATGGCGCCCGCCCACATACACTCTTGCTGTTTGTTTACTATGCACTTCCTGGAACGGTAAGCGTTATGGAGACTTTTATAGCCAATCAGCGTCACGAGAGTCCGGGCGCACCTGCCGAGCCTTGACAACTTTCCTGCAGCCGTAATTGTATTCTGGAGAGCTCAATCCATCTTCACTATCGCACAGAATCAACCTAATCTTCGCCGCCACTCCTATCAGACCAGTCGGGCCTCAATTCTTGCTCGCTGGACCTGTTCAAGACAGAAGATGAATCCTACACTCTCTTTGCGCCCTCAGGTGGTCAAAATTCCCCTGTTCTTGGCACCAGCCTTTACCGAGACTGCGCTCCCTCCATCTACAGTACGTTGCTTCAGCTCAACAACATGCAAACTTGCACGTCGAAGAGGACAAAGGGACATGAACAAGAGTCGAGGAGTGTCCGCCATTAGAAGTACTGGCACTCGCCGGCCCTTGTCTGTCAATTTTCTCTATGAAGAGCTTCCTGTTCCTCGACCTGAGAGCGAACGACCTCTTGAAGATTTCCCAATCAACCCGAATCATGGTCTGTATGGCTTTTTCAACAAGGAACGACAAGTGGTGCTCAATGACGAAGCCGAAGGTGTTCACGGTCGGTCCTGGAAATACAAAGAATTAATGAATAAGAGCTTCGAAGAGTTACATCAGCTATACTGGGCTTGCATTCTGGAAGGAAACCGAACTGTAACGAGATATGGAGAACACAAGAGGATGAAGCTCGCCTATGGTCAACTTGAGAATAGGACAAGAGCAGACGTGGTAAGTCATTCCAGATTTTGACTATCAATAACCGCTTTGCATGATGAATCTATTTTTCACTCGCCGAAATGAGTCGTGGGCCCGCTTAAGCCTGAGACGCATGAGATCATATTACGAAAATTCCTGATATCTATTACACAAGTCTTTCATCCCCAGTTCGACCAGCTCTTCCTGGGCTAACACTTCTTCATTAGGTTAAGGAGACTATGAGGAATATCCGACATGTTCTGCGTGATCGCCAATCAGCATACGAAGAAGCCCAAATACTTCTGAGTCAGAATACAACCCAGCAACTGCTGGAAAGGATGGAAAGCGATTACGATCTAGAAGACGGTTTACTACGGCAACCCGCCCTAACAGAAGCACCAACCCCACTACCTGAGGTCGAACCAACTCCTTCAGCGCCTGTTGATCTTAAACAGCCACAGAATCGGGCGCTTGGATCAAGACGTACGGATTAGACTCGCTATGATTATGCATGTACAATCAACTCTTGTTCTTTCTATGCTCAAGCAAAGAGTTTGTACTTTTTTAGTTAGCGATTACGCAACCAACCTCGGTCTGGCTCGCGGTCAGGCGCATTTTGCTTTCCACTGTTCGGAAATGAATACGGCACGGCATGTCGTACAGGCTATATTGGCTCCGGAGCTGACCTCATCGACTCGGTCTTTGAACCATGACGGAAAACATCAAAACGACTGCAATCCTTGTCAACCTGGGGAGCTTCTCCTTCAGAGTTGTCACCGACGGCTTATTTGCTTGACACGCCTTTGCAATATCATCCTACTGGAGTGTAGTATCTGCATGGTAATAAGGTCATACCAGTTCACTACGTTAACAGAAGCTTAGGTGAATAGCTCTCAGAAGAGTGTGGAAATAGATGTGGTTGTTCAAAACCAACGGGTCTATGAAGTATTGTACCACAGCAATGTACAACAGCGTTTCAGATAGATCACCATGCTCTAACAGCTCCGCTTTCTTTCGTTATTCCAGTCACAATAGTTTTGCTTGAGCAGAACCTGGAATATGGCGAGCTGTTGCTCAGAAATCTATCTCTTTCATAAAACATACTGCACGTTTAGCTTTTAACTCAGTGCGATTCAATACGTGGCAATACCTTCTCTGCTCCTTTATTGCATATCTTTTTCAACTCACGTTGTTTTTTAGGCTCACAAGTCTCAGATGTGGGCTACAAGGTCTGGCAGAGATTCGTACTAGGCCTCCCAAGTTTCTTGTATCTCAGTGAGGTATGGAATGCTGGCAGTATCGAGTTCCATTACAGCACTAGCATCAACCTCATCGAGCAGATGCGTCCCTACCCCAGAATTTGCGCCATGAGCCCCGACGTTGGTAGGTCTTCGGAGAATCAAGAACAACCAGTCTAAGTCGCGGTCAATTGTAGGTAATGCCAAATACATACCATTGATGACTGGGCTCAAAAAAACTAGTCTAAAGAAATAGAGTATAAAGTGAATCCTCACTAACGAACACATAAGGGCGCTACACGAAAGGAGTGCTTGTGGCAGTACTTACAGGAGCTGGTTCCTCAAAACATCCCAAACATACCCCCGATGACTCCCGCCTGCAAAGATCAGGAAGAGCAATACAGCCCTTCGACTCCGGCTCAGTACTAGGAACCTTCGCCCTTCACATAGCCTACGATAGAGAGGGTACGTGGCTCTTGCTCTTCCGCGACTGGCTTTTGTTTCTCATCACCATAGGTTACTTGGGAAGCAAAAGCTCAATCGTCCATCGTTTTCACAGCTCTTTGGTATTGTATTCTGCAAAGCAACTAGTAATCATCATGTCGGCTCGTGGAACACCGCTAGTGATCAGTCCGTTATGCTATGCTCGAGGAACCCTCAGAGTTGAGAAAGCAGCAGGAAAAAAGTTAGTCGGTGATAGGGATAAGGAAAGGAGCGAGAGTCCGCAGCTTTGGTGGAAAGGCAGCAAATGAGGTGTCGGTAGGTTATGCAGGTGAAACTTTCAGGGAAGAGGGAGGGTATGGAACAGAGGGAAAGGGAGAGTACAACCAGCTATGTTTTCGCCAATCAAATTTCCCTCTCAGGAGACGTCGACCACCAGCCATTCAGCTAATGAACGACATGTCTGTCTATCAACAGCAAACCTAGAGATAGACGGCGGTTAATAATTTCAAATCCCCATTCACCATGGTACGTTTTGAGATGAGTGCGTTCACGAATAGAGCGTTACCCTAACGATTGAATGTAGTAGCCATTATTTGATCCAAGTCTATCACCTATCTGCTTGGCCTTTCCGCATAATAGTAGCCGTCGCATGCATCCGTGAGCGCCTGTTTGGTGTGCTCTTCAGGCTCAATTTTTTCCGTCTGAGCACGATTAAAAATGTCTCAGAACGTTGATCTTACGCGAAGTCCAGTCAAGTAGCCAAAGTCTGAAGACATTCAGATGCTTTGAGACTTCTTTGCGTTCCTGCTCCCAATCGCAAGGAGACATAGGCGACACAATCTCCCCATCTCCCCATCTCCAGTCGTAATCTTCAACGTCGGCAGATCCGAGTAGAAGCACTGGAAGCTAGATGATGCTAATGTAAATAAAGGGGCGTCGTTAACTGAGGACTCTTCGGGCCAGTACTAATAGGTGCTGGAATCCTACTCTTCTGCGACTTGTACGCCTTCTCTCAAACCTTCGACTACTAGTTCCTCGCCTGTCGCTCTTCGGTAGATATCTCTCACGTCGTCTGTGGTTGTCTCGAAATGTGATGTTGCATCGTAACTCTTGCTAATGAATATACTGTCTTTCTTGCCATCCTCAAGTGGCTCGTAAAGTGGTATCGGCGGGCCCATGAATCTCTCTTCGATCCGTCCCAGGCGGTCAAGTCCTGGCTGTAGCTCAAGGTGGTGGTTTGCTGATGACTCGGCGATGGTGGACACAATAGCGATGTAGTACCCCTTTGGGCAGACGTTGTGTGCAGCAGACACCATGGCGATATAAATGTCGTGTTTTCGGCCAACTTGTGATTGAGGAATGATGAGTTGAACAGAGTCCGAGTCGTTGGTTTTGTCAATGGGGTGGTTGAGGATGCAAATGCACTTCAATAGGTATCCCGATATTCTTGTCTTTCCGGGGAAGTATGAAGGGTCACCCAGAATCATCGTTGTCTTTGTCTCAAACTTCATAGATTGATCTTCGTTGCCGCGCTCGACCATTGTGGCCTTTATGCCAGTGACCTTACCAGTAGATTGATCAGTGATGACCTCATCGACTGAGGTGTTGAGCATGTATGTGCCGCCGTAAATGGCCGAAAGACGAGCGAAGCCCTGCGGAAGCTCGCCTAGACCGTAAAGAGGATAAATGTAGGGTGATTTGCCGTAGCGGGCCATGCTGTTGGCGTACAGGCGGATGCGCTCGATGGTTTCGACTGCTTGGCCAGGTGTGTTGATGTATTCGTCGGATTGGTAGAGGGCCATGCTGTGGCCGATGAAGTCGCGAGTTGTGGCTTCGAGACCAAACTTATCGTAGACTTCCTTCATGGTGCAGGCATTGATGCTGAGACCTGGGCACATTAGCATTTCCTGTCACACATGTACAGGACGGTGGCTGCTGACCTTGGTGTGTGCTTGGGTTGCCTTGATCGAATGATCCCACCCACTCCAAGAACTTCTTGGCCCGTCTCTTTTCAAACAGACCCATAAGAGGGGAACTCAATGCTTCACTCGCGCTCGATGGAACCTTTGCAATTGTTGCTCTTGCGCCCGAACCCTGCTGAACGAAGCTACCTGCGATCTGCCGGAATTCAAGGTATCGTGTTACGTCGGTCGAGACGAGAATGTTTGTGAGTTCGCCATTAGCCATGAGGAGTTTGGGTACGAGATCGACGTTCCAGTCGTTGACTCGGCCGTACTTTTTCCAGGGCTCCTCGCCCTTCTGAATGTTGCCGTATTTCCTGTAAAGCTAGATTTGTGTAAGCAAGATCGAGTGAGTTAGAGGTCATACTGACTGCTTCCATGTTGAGAGACGCCGACTCGCTGTCTTTTGGTCAGCATTCGTCCATGGCAGCATTGATGTGGGCTGGCTTTTACCCTCCATAATGATCGTTTCGGTCAATGTGTAGCACCTTCTTGCCCTTCACGCTCAACACCCTAGAAACAAGTTTACTAATTTTTCTAAGACCAGGACTGTGGTAAGCCGTACCCAGAAAGAACACATTCTGTCAAGCCTGAACAACATTAGCATTGTTTACACCAAGGGCGATTGCGGGGTTGACCAACCTGTACCCAGCACTACCACGTCGTATTCTGGTGCGATTTCTTCCATTTTAATAGTGTAGATTGTGGTATTTCAGAGAATTAGGAAAACACCTTCGAGAACTGATGTAGAAAGCTCTTTGAGGATACAATGACCAGTCGGTGAGGGTCAAGTACTAGCGTCAAGCAGCCAAACGCAAGGCTTCACCGATTACTGCATGATCATCATTTTTGTTATGTTTGATATGTTTGCATACGGAGGTATAAGGCACATGGTGGGTCGGCCTGTTGATTGGATTACTGCATGATGGAGTTTGCAACGTGATGAAGGCGGGTCTGGGGGCGGAGCACTAGGTTGCTGTGCAATTGAGGAGGCCTCGAAGTGCTGAAGACGGTGGCAGTGGTGGAGGTTGGAAGAGTGAGCTGTAAGATATGTGCATTCACGTGTCTTCTTCAGAGAGTGTGTAACTATTGACGAATCTTTCATTCGTCCACTGCCTAGCATTTGATACAGGATTCTTGCACCTGACACCTCGAAGTAGGGTGCATGAAATTGAAAGTACGGGTGCCAGGGAGCCAACACCTACAATTGTAGCGTGATATCACACAGCCTCCCACTTCGCCTGTTGGCACCATGTCCATTTCCGTATACATATCTTTTCATGTCTCCGGTCCATATCCAGATTCGTGTAGCTCGGTACGCCATGCTAAATATCAAGTTTTCCTAGTTTCTTCTGTAGGAGTGTTCACCCATCACTCCGTTGGTCAATGCGAGAGTTGTCGCCTGATAATCGCGATTGTTCCGTAACGGCGACAACCTACAGGTCCGTGCACGTCCCACCGGTTGAACATGAAGCTCGCGTCACGTTCGTTTCATAAATCCTTGGCTCCGGCCGCGCCTCCTTGCTCTCGCGGACCCGGACCAGTCCTAACACGCTTGTTTCCCCTCCTCTCAACCATGACACCATCTGGCTCTCTAATCCGCACTCTTTGACGAGACTTCTAGCCACCGCCGTTAGCACCGACATTACCCGAGCCTCCTCCTACCGCTGCTGCTCCACCAGCTGCTGCGCTTCCATTCATCAATTTCGCAGCCTGCACAGCACCAACTTTGTGAGCCCAGCCTGCTGCTGGCTGGATCTTTCGCACGGTCCGAACCTCGTCGGTGCTAAAGCCAGGGATGCGGATATTGTATTGGCGTTCGAGGACTACTTGAATGTCGCGGGCTTCAAGAGACGTTGCGCCCCGGAGTTTGGCGAGGCGGCAGCCAGAGGAGATAAGGTCATCAACGAAGTCGTCGAGCATAGCTAGGCAGATCTGAATTGTGTTAGTATCAATCAAAAAGGGGGTCGAACATTGTCTGGTGGGCGGTAAGGGTGCGACTTACCTCTTCAGCTTCTGGAGTCAGTTGATCCTCAGAGTTCGGACCTAGTACTTCTCGAACGAGTTCTTGTAACTTCTTTTTCGACAGTAGATGACCGTCTTCACTTTGCTCAAGCACGTAACCCGGGAATTGAGTAAGAGCTGGCTGTGCGAGCTGACCGGGTAGACCGACACCAGCGCCGCCGTTGAGAGTAGGTCGTGCTGCTGGCATTTGGACAGCTTGAGGATCTGCGACGTTGAGGTTCTTCGGGATCGGTGGGGGATGCGCCTTGTGGCCATTAATCGCATTGACAGGATGTGCGCTAACAGCAGAATTTGGATGAGCGTGCGAAGCTTGCATGCTTGCAGTAGGGTGAACAGCGGCCTGGCCTGGACCAGCTGCAGTAGATGGTCGACTCATCGGTCCTTGTGGCATTGAGTTAAGTGCACTTTGCGCGTTGAACGGTGTTTGTACGGTATCAATGGGAGTTGACTGCGATCCTGTAATTGTGGCGCTTCCTGGTTGTGACGGACCTGCACCGGACACGCTACCAGAGTTTGCGCGAGCAGCAGCCTGGGCAGAGCTTATACTATGAGCTTGCGGACCTTGGGCATTCTGTTGCATTTGTGGTGCAGTAGGTGCAGGACCTTCACTCACGTTTTCACTTGGCGCTCCTGGCTGACCTGTTGGTCCTGGCTGTGGAAATCTTTGTTGCATTCTTTGAGTCTTGAACTGCTCCTGCTGGTCTCTAAACTTGGCCATGAAGTTCTCGCTCTCTCTAATGGCTTTGTCACATTGTCCCACCTTCGCCGTCAGACCATTCCGTTCCTCCGTAGTCAGAGGATTACCGGAGTCCTGTCTTCGTTGAGCAGCTGCAAGTAGCTCGGCTTTCTTAGAACGAGCCATTTGGCCTCTTTGGATCGCTTGACCGTATCGTGCTTTCGCTTCTTGAAGCCATTGCTCAGCCGCTGGAGAACTTTCTGTCATGGCCGGTGGATAATGGAAAGTGGTACTGTTCACCTTGGCTTGTACGTCGGGCATGAGTTGGTTGAAGGTGACTTGACTGCTGTTGCCCTGAGCTTGGCCAGTACTGTTAGTCTGAGCCTGCTGTCGTGGTGGTTGCTGCGGCTGCGTCGATTGAGCCGGCTGAGCAGCCGGCTGACCGACTTGAGGGTTCTGAACAGTCTGCTGCTGGGCCATCTTCTGCTGTTGACGCTGCACATTGAAGGCCTTCATCCCAGCCATAAGTTTGCCAGACAGCTGCGCTAACGCTTGTTGTGCCTGATGATACCTTGGGTCGCCTTGATTGTTGCTGTTCGCATGAATAAAATCCCAATACTTCTGCACCTGCACCTCTGTCTGCTGTTTCTGCTGAGCGGTCAAATGCGGCAGCCTGGACACTTGCTCCGGTCTTATCAGATTCGCCAGTTGTCCGGCAGGACGAACCTGCGCCTGCGCCTGACCGCCGTCCATAAGAGCCGATTGTCTGTCTCAATCAATCATGCGCTTCTTTCCTCCTTCCCTTCGTTTCGGATCGTTGCAGAATGTGGTACAGACGTCCTCGAAATCGACTTTGGCAGATGCTTAGTTCGTCACACAAGAGTAATGAACAATACGATTGATCTGAAGAACTGGGGCCTTGCGCGAGACAGCAGACCTGATGGTTGAGGAAATAGTTCTGTCGACAACGCCGGTGTAGAGAGGGGGGATGCTTGACGTGATGGACTGTTTTGTCAAGTTTTCGAAACGCTAAGAATACACGTACTCCGAAAATTCATTAAAGTGTAGTACAATTGACGTTGGCAGCCATTGAGTGAGTGTTGTTGCTCCCAGTTGCAGCGGCACGCTAAGGTCCCCTCCATGACTGCCAAGATGTCTAAATCTGCATCGAGCTTGGACTATATAACAAGGCTTATCCTTCAACTATAGTCTATAACACAAGTCAACAATTCAGTACTTCCCAACAACCTTCACATTTAAGTCGAACGCTGTCAAAGATGCACCCTAGGGAATAGATAACTGGGTATCCTGTACCGCCAGCTCGGCAACATGGAAGGACTGATCATGGACAAAACCTCTCCAAAAATTCTAGCCGTGTCCTGGGGCAAAATCGAGGTCGATGGTCTTAGTACCGGGAAGGACTTCAAGCTCTTCCCCGGCGGTGGTCGCGCTTGGGACTGGGGCGAGACAGGCACGCGACACAAGCCTGGTATCCAACCTGCTGATGTCGAGGAGCTCATATCTCAGGGTGCCACTACTGTGGTCCTCTCACAGGGTATGGACATGAAATTGCAGGTGGGCCAGGCCACCTTGACGTTCCTCAAAGAAAGGGGAATCACGACCCACGTCGCGGAGACCCGCCAGGCTGTCACAATTTACAACAAGCTGGCTGAGGATACACCTGTGGGCGGTCTCTTCCATTCTACCTGCTAGTTCCATGGATTTTTTCTTGTGAGTGGGCACACGAGTTCAAGCCCGAGCTGAGGGATAGCCTTTAGTAAGAGTACAAGATAGGCTCCAACGAGGCGCAAACATCGTGCATGTAAGATAGTCCCAGCCCATAGGTATTGACAGATAGCCCCAGTAATGATAGTCTGCATATCCCTAATCGGGAAGGGTCAGGGTAAATGAAACACATCACATCACGTCGCATCACATCGCATCCCATCACGTTTGTAATGTTCGAACACACAAAAGCCTCCCTCAGAGTTTGATACTACGAACAGCAACGTGACGCTAGTGTTTTTGACGATCTGCGAGATGCCTGCTGCTCTGAAACTCAATTGTTGATTCTACGGTTGAGTGGCTGTACACACTCGCGAGCATTTTCACAAAGGCTGGTGGCTGTTAATAGGAAGAGGACGGCCATAGTATACATGAAGGACATAAGACCTCCTTAAGGGCGCATTTCGAATAATCCTATACAGCTTTCACTCCCTGCTTAAGGAGTATCAGCACCAACTTGTCGCGGCCACCCAATGATACCGAATATAGTGCACTGCCGTGCCTTCCTCTCCGAGGCTTGATATCGGCGCCAGCGTCGACCAGCATCTGCACTATCTGCTCGTGACCTTCAGTCGATGCCGCCTGCAGTGCATTGCCGCACTCTCCTTCTTGAGTGTTCACACTAGCTCCAAGAAGCAATCCGTTGAAGACGAGTTCGTGTGTGCCTATCAATGCTGCATAGTAATGTGGTGGGGCTAGCTCGTCCGCTACTTTTGATAGCCATGGACCTCCCGAGCACAGACCTTTGTCAATGTCGTAAAGCTGCATCCATGTCAAAGGATTAATACGACTATCTTCTATAGTCTCAGTGCAGAGCCCAGTAGCCACTAACTGCACGAGCTTTGGCTCGACTGTAAGTGTTGCCACCAAGACTGTGCTGCAGATTGAGCTAAAGGAAGGATCAGACATCGGATATATATCCTTTGTCACTCTGCACGCTGACCGATCGACTACCAGAGGTCGATAATTGGCGAGAAGCGCTGATTGAGTCGGCCTTGAAGATGGCTGATTCCGCGTACAGTAAGTGAAGTCCAAGATCGCTTCCTCAAGATGTTCTGGCTACAATTTCTCAATACTTCCGCCCGGACCTCGAGCAGCAACACCCACTGAGAAGTGCTCTGGAGCTCTCCGCTTACAGCTACCTCGTGATAACCCCTTTCACCATTCCGGACGACTTTCTGACGGAGCTTCGAGCACTCTTGCATAATGCTCCCGAACCCAGTCATGATTGGTATAGCTCAAAAGTAGTCAACTGGGTTGTCAAGGGACGCCTACTCACCTGTTTTGAGGGCGCATTAGGGCGTGCCACCGAATGCATTCAACTTCACAATCGGTAAAAGCCTCTGAGGCGCTGGCAACGCGACCTCTTCCTCTGTGCTGCATTCATCTTAATTAGATATCTCGGCCGCATCCAAACCAATCTGGTGCAGTGAATTATTTCAAGCACAGCGTCTCTCAGATAGAACGAGGCGTACCACCGAATATGTTAACTCAATCACCTATTTCCCCTCTTCCCACCTCTCTTACTCCTGTCCGTATGCATCTTTAATATCTTCTTGTGCTCCACAAGACTTCGCTTGCCTTTCGACTTCGCCTTCCCAAGCGTCATGAGGAAGTTCTTCTTTCGTGCCTTTTCCTTGTTAGTCGTACTCTTCCCCTCTACTTCCTTCCGTTCCTTCTTTCTTGCCGCTTTCGATTTGTGCTCTGGATGGTCGTCCTTGTGTTGTTGAAGTAGCTTCGCTTTCTCTTCCCTGGTCAGCTTTCCAGCACTGAGGGATGACAGACCTGTTATGTGCTCTTCTGTCAGAGCATCGTCGATATGCCGCTGAGAGTTCGTGAGGGGCTGGTTTGTGGAATGGTGTTTTCGATGTGAGGAAGGCAGACGTGAGGATATCGAAGCTGTGGTGCGGAGTTCGGCTAGTTTGGCGAGGTCGGCAGGCGTTAGGATGCGGGTTGTTGCGAGTTTAGACAGTTCTCCGCCTGCCGCGGGCGATTCCGAAGTTAATCTTATGGAAGAGTTTTCCTTGTCCCCTGTTATTCCAAGGTCGAATTTTACTTTCTTGCTTGCCTGTGGCTTGGGTGGTTGATCGTCGTCACTGTCGCTGATATTGATTTCCTCGTCAGACTCGACATTGATCCAGCCGCCTGAATCGTCGCTAGCATCATCTTCAACGTTCCAGGCGTCCCAGGCCAACTCGTCGTCTTCGGATTCATTCTCGATATCGGAGCCATCGGCTGGCAGGCCCTTTTCAATGCGTTTTCGCTGGCGCTCTTCTTCCTTCCATTTCTCAAGGAGGTCAAGACCTTCAATTTCGCCGGTGGCTTCCTCACCGTAACGTTTTTGTTTGAGATCGCCGGCTTTGAGGCCGAGTGCAGCATCGCGACCTCGGTCTCGTGATTTTAGCATTTCGGGGTCGACCTGGCGGTAGAGGCCTAGGAGACCTTTGGCTGCCATCATGACGCCCTTATCTTTGCTTTTACGGTACATGACCAAGTCCTGCAGAAGGGTTTCGTCTATGGCTAAGGGTTGTCGAACGCAGATCTCACGAATAGCATTCAAGCCCGATGCTGCAACCTCCCCAGCCGCGGCTTCGCTGACAAATTCATTTGCGATCATCTGAACTGGCTTCTCGAGTTCGTCAGGAGGGACCTGGTTGTGGGTGCCCTGAGCTAGGCAAGCAAGAAAAGTTGTGACTGAAGGTTGTTTCGGCTTTAGAAATTTGAGGAAGTAGCTGTAGAAGGGGACAATGATAAGCTTGTGAAGGCCGATCAAACGTGAGACAAGCTGCAGCACGAGGAGCTTTTGTTCGAGGTTGAGCTTTGTCCTCGTCGCTTGGAGATGTTTCTGAAAAAGTTCTTCCGCAAATCCTTGAGCGTTGTGCAGGAGGTGCAGAGCGGAGAAATTGAGTTGATGTGGCTGGCCTTTCTTCTTTTCTTTTCGTTTTACCGTCGCCGCCGCTTTCTTGAGCGTTCGATCGGCCTTCTTTGACTTCTTGTTTATGCCGACCTGATGTCGCAACTTTGCCATATCAATCTCTGCGTCGTCTGAATCGTCTTCCTCCTCATGCTCTTCTCTCTCTTTGTCTCCGCCAAGGAAGAATCGCACGCCTCCAACTGCTACCTTCTCGTTGTCTGCCAAAGCACATTCTTTCATGATCTCAACAGCCTTCGCGTCAGTCCATATTTGCCTCTTCCACATTTCTCTAGTTATCTTGACGGCCCATAGCGCTTTCGGTGAAGATCGATCTGCAAGCACAAGGTTGTGTAATATCGTTTGGACCGACCTGTTCAATTTATGGTTCGTGTTCTTTGAGTTGGAGTTGCGCAGGTCGCTCAGAATCTTCTGAAGCAGAAGAGCGCGCAACGTCTTGCTCGATGTGGCGGTCAATATAGGGAACAGACATTGTAGAAGCGTGTTGGAGTCAATTATCTCCTTCTTGCGTAGTAGTACAAGGCTTCCAACGATCTTTTCACGCAGTTCAGGGTTGAGAGATTCGTGGTGCGAGGACAATATGTCGATTAGATGTTGAGGGAACTCTTTTGTCTCTGCCTTGTAGCAACTCGACACCTGGGCAATGAGTTCAAGAAGCTCTTTGAACGAAGTGTTCCCGCTTTCGGATGTCGACGCAGGGTTCGCCATGAAGATCTCGCGCTGATTCTGGTACTGTAGCCATTGCTGCTGAAATTCTGAGCGGTACGATGCTGGGTCACGCTTGATTTTGTGTTGCAAGTTTGTAAGATCAGCATCAACCTTCTCAAGCGCTGCGAGTTTTCGTTTCGGCATGATATCCTCTGATATATGAGAGCTATTACCGTCTCAAACTGTCAAGACAAGAATGCTCAAAACCCATACCAGGCAAAAAAAAGTATCTTATCGATAAGACAGCGGACCTAGCGGGCTGGAACACGCTAGCCACAACAGGGTCTTCCAAGCTGCTTGGCAGTCCTTGCACGCGACAACGCCCTCGGCAGGTGTTCGTGAGATCAATATGCTCGCGAAGGGCGATCGCAGTTGAGTAAGGATTACAGGCTCTTAAAGAGCTATATCTGGAAACGCTTGATTTGTTTTGCAACACAATGTATGGTCTATACCGTTGGCCCATGGGGCGATTTCTGGACGACCTACATATTTCTCTGGGCATCATGGGACACAGCCATTGACTTGCAGCCATAACTCGTCGACTAGCTGCATGGCCGTTCTCCTGTCTTGTTTTGGATACGCGAAACGAATCTTGAACTCATTGACAGAGAGTATGATTGCAGTATTAGTATATTCCTTTCTAGTTTCACCTAATTTCATTACTGACTACAAGAAAGAGAGCCACGCCGCTTGTCCGCTGCATCACAACCTTGACCACTCCAGCCTCTCCTTCTCCTTGATTAGAGCTCTTAGCTCCCTCTGCTCCCCAGTTCTTCAACTCACCTCATCTCCTCACCTTCCACCACTTCCATTTTCATTTCTCCACTGCCACTTCTCCTCCTGCTGTCTCCCCTCCCAAGAACCTTGACGACCTACCTTCTAGACACAGGCATCATCTTGAACCATGTCCCGAATCCGCGTCAGCATCACCACTGAATCCTCAGTTTCCAGCACAAGATAAATACAATACTTCGAATCTCTTTTATCAGCAAACCAGCAGAGTCTCGTCTCCACGAATGGTCTGTCAGCCAACCACGGAATCATCTCCCTCAGCAGCTTTCCCAACTTCTGCTCATCAGTCCTGGGTATAAAATCCTGCAGTGGTAGAAGTTTGTCCTCTGGCGGCAACGAGATCGTGGCACCTGATTGTGCATCTGTCGTGCTTGTGTTGGTATACACTGCGCCCAACGGACAAAGCTTGAATGACCTAGTCTCGAGTCCGGCTCAAAGAAGAACCAGAGATCCCGGACGTTGGTTGAGGGCAGGAAGCGAAGGTAATCGCACTCGGCCTTCGTCAGCTGGACGTGCGCAATGGACCAGCATTATGCCACGACAGAGCTGCTGACTTTCGGTATCAAGGACCCTGCCCACACCCCTAGTGCCACGATGACCAACGCTACGCCACAAAA
This sequence comes from Neophaeococcomyces mojaviensis, assembly GCA_030247915.1. Classification (NCBI taxonomy): domain Eukaryota; kingdom Fungi; phylum Ascomycota; class Eurotiomycetes; order Chaetothyriales; genus Neophaeococcomyces; species Neophaeococcomyces mojaviensis. The sequence goes on from JAPDRQ010000110.1 coordinate 30,141, forward strand.
ACTCCGCCATCGGCTGTCTTTATGTCGCTGTACCGCTTCCCCGTCCCTGCACTGTCTCGGTCATACACCAACTCAAGAACCTTCCCTTCTGTCCCCCTAGGCACAAACTCCACGGCCTTCATCGCAAGATACTCCAAGCACCCCTCATTACATCTGCAGAGTGCGCATATGTAGCAAAGCTGTTGAAGTACCCTGTGAATCTCGTCATGAGGCCACTAAACTGCCATGACTGGTCACGAAAACCGGATGACGAGTTCAGCTAACGGATTTTTGGGGCGAATGTTGGGTGGGTGCTGACTGAGTCGAGAGCTTTAAGGAGGTGGACCGTGGCCTTTTGTGGAGCAGAGCCCGTTGTGGCTACTATGTACCCGGTTTGGTGATAATGGAAGCCGAAAAATGGGGGTTTCCAGGCTTGAGTTGCTTCCTGCGTAGGAGTGAGTTGGTGTTTAACGGTCACGGAATTGCTGGTTTCAGCAAGTGAAGGATGCCTGATTGGGTATCACAGCTGTGGTCACAGATATTGACAGGGTGGCAGTACAGGAAGAAGTTTGTAGGTTCTGACTCACAAGAGCAAGTTCTGTGTAGAACGGGTGCTCATACTCGGCTCTACCGATTTTGTTCAGGTCGTATGCTGCTGAGTACGTTGATGGGATTTGCTCGGCACAGTCGAAAACTGTAACATCAGTGTAGCCTGAGCATTAAGATGTAGAGCTGTTGAAAGTCCCCCTGCTCCGGCGCCGAGGACGATGATTGGAGCTTGCTTCTCAGGTATGGTCAGCAGAGACAGCTACCTTTGTGCGGGATTGGGAATATGACTCTCAAACGATCATCTCACACGGCTTGTATCTTCATACAGTTACGCTCTCACCTTAGCAGCAAGGTGCGCAAGGCCGCTGTCAGTCAACTTGGTCAAGAAACTCTCGATACTAGATTAGGAAAGGGCTGATGCCCGATGTCAGGGCATTTTGTCGATCCATCCTTTCCCGGCCTATCATGTTAAACTGGTACGTGGAACTTGTACTGCATCGGCAGCATAGCCGAAACCCGGCAGTTGCGCCAACCTTTACGATCACGACGCTCGCTTGCGCACGACTAGGGGTGAATAGAGTACCTTATTAGCGCCAATGCTAGAACTTGTGCGAAGAGCAAAGGTCGATCGTGAATGACTCATTATTGCAGAAGAAGTGTTCGCCAATTCCCGTTCTATATTCCGGTGACTATGCATTACTGGGATAAAGTACACTATCCAATTTACCAAACTCCTCCTTCAACGTCCTCGCTGCAGTAAATCGCATAACCATATTTACACTTCCGGCCTTGTCGTTCGTGCCACTGCTTCGAGATCCTCCAAACGACTGCTGGCCAATGACCGCACCTGTCGTTTTGCAATTAGTATAGAAATTACCTGCCGCATAGCGCAATCTATTCTCAGCCTTTCGGATCGCAGCGGAGTCAGTGGCGAAAATAGCGCCTGTGAGTGCGAAGCCTCCTCCTTGCTTATCAATAGTCGTAAGGAGAGAGTCAAAATCATTGTCCTCATAGACATACGAGATCAAGACAGGTCCGAACAGCTCTTTGTCAAATAGTGCGTGATCCACAGTGTCCGATCTATAGATCGTGGGCTCGATGTAGAATCCTTTGCTGCTGTCATAGCCGCCCCCAGCAATCCGCTCCAATCGTGAATCAGCGTTCGCCTCATCCATCGCATGCGTGATCTTGTCGAACGCTCCTTGGTGAATGACAGGACCAATGAAGTTCTCGAAATCCTCAGGTGGGCCCATCTTCAACTGACTCAGCTCTTCTTTGATCTCCTGGAAGAACTGGGGTGCTCGACTTCGAGGGATATAGATCCTTGAGCATGCTGAGCACTTCTGACCAGAATACTCGAAGGATGCTCGCACGGTGTGTTTGACTGCATTGCTGATATCGGCCGAAGCATGTATGAGGTGGAAGTTCTTGCCTGATGTTTCTGCCACCATCCTTGGAAAATCTCGGTACTTCCTGCTTCCAACCCCTTCCGCTGCCTTTACGTAGAGATCTTTGAAGACGTCGGACGAACCAACAAATGCAAGAGCAGAGAATTCGCGGTGGTCGAATACTACCTGGGTAATATCCTCGGCGTTGCCATTGACGAGCTGCACGACGTTTGGTGGAAGGCCTGCTTCAAGAAGGATTTTGTGCACAAGGTAGCTGGCATATACATTGGAGGGCGACGGCTTCCAGACAACTACGTTACCTGTCAATGCTGGTGCCGAGATCAAATTTCCACCTATGGCGGTAAAGTTAAATGGCGACACGGCGTAGACAAAACCTTCCAGAGGACGCCAGTCAAGGCGGCTATCAAGATCATCAGCTAGGTCCTCTTAATGCTTGACTCTACACTTACCCGGATTGTCCTTGAGCATGTAACGTCGGCTGCTTCTCGTAGATCTCTTGAGCAAACGCAACGTTATAGCGAAAGAAGTCGGCTAACTCGGCAGCGGCATCGATTTCAGCCTGCCACGCGTTCTTGCCTTGGCCGAGCATCGTTGCTGCCATCAGCTCATATCGATATTTGCCAGACACAAGTTCAGCTGCTCGAAGGAAGATAGCCGCCCGGTCGTAGAAAGGGGTGTCTTGCCAAGCTTGCTTGGCATCGAGGGCGGACTGGATAGCGGCTGCTACATCTTCCTTCGAATTTGGTCTGTATTGCGCGAACACAGAAGAGCTTTCAGAAGGCATGTATGTCTTGGACTCGCCTCCACTTGTCGATGACTGTACATCTCGATTTGAAGGGACAGACACCGGGAGTTGAGACCTTAGATTACTTAGAGCTGCAACAAGTTTCTCGCGTTCTGGAGATTGAGGAGTGTAGTGTAGCTGAGGTGTGTCAATATCTTATCCAAAAATGTAGATGAAATCATACGTTCTGCTCATTGTATGGTGGAGGGAGTTTGTAAATCCCTGCCGTCGCTAGTGATCTTTTCATTGGCCATGCTATGGATTTTGGTCTTGTTGACAAGGTTGTTCTGATTGTTCGAGGAACACATAACCGTGAAGACATTGTGATTTGTTCTGATAAACAGAATGTCAAGAAGTCACCAACTCAGAAAATTAGAAATTTAGTTCTATGGCATAAATGTAAGGGCACGGACCTCCAAGACCATAGCGCACACCACCGGCATCACGCTCTTCAACCCGAAGCGGGTTCTAATGAGTTTGAGCAATGCTTGACCTTCTCGGCTGTTGACCACTTTTCCCGGGGATGGTAACCACAATCTATGGGGTAACCATCGGTACGCGAACCGTAGCGTGAAAATTTGCTGCGCCAAGGCTTTTGCCAACAGAGACATGTCCGTTGTTGTGATTGATTTGTGAGTAAAACTCCGCGTGATACTTACCACTTCGCGACACTATCACTTTGTATGCAGCAGTAGCGGTTAAGTAACGGTTAAGTAGTAGTAGTGAACGCGGTTGTTCCACACCAGCTCGAATACAGAAAATCTCCCAAAAGATGCATGCTCGCTAACGTGCTTATTGGCCGATCAGGCAGTATTCCATGGCATGATTCAGGCCAGCGGACGAATATGGTAGATCGATGACATTATGCCTATGGTACAATATGCTCTGGTATCATTCAAGTTTGATGGTGAATAGTTTCTTGCGCTATACTCACACCGTGTCTGTCAGTTTGGAGTGCAAATAAATTGTTTCTGCTGCGTGAGCAATGAGTTTCGCGTTTTCACCAATGTCCCATTATCACAACTGGATGCACGTCAAGAACTACCGTCGATTGCTCATCTTGCGACAACTATCTAATTGTACAAGGGTCCTCTCGGCTGAGCTCATTCCATCCTATTTGATAAGACATTGTTCTCAAAACCTTTGATGCGATGTAGATCGACTTGGCGGCGATGGCCGGCAATCCGTACATGTTTCCTGCATTGAGCAAGTTTGGCAGGCCTGCAATGCCAGAACAACAACTGCGATCACAAATGGAGATGCAGCAATACTCCTTCCACTAAGGAGTCTATCGTCGTTTGAGGGCAACAATGCTGATCATGTATATGAAGCTGACTTTGAAGCGGACGAGCTTTGTCGCATGTGCCATTGAGAAGCGAGGGTTCTAAGCTTCACCTCCGATGATACCTATGAATATTTGGTCACCAACAGCCCAGTTGACGAGCAGAGCGCCATTTGTAAATCTCTGGCTTTAGTTATGCTGGGAAATCTTGGTAAATGACGTCTGATACTTACCGCAAAGCCATTCTCCAATGGTGGCTAGTCAGGTCGGATAGGTTCCGTGATGGGATATAACCATGCGTGCCTGCACTAAGAACAATGATAATGGACACGACGCTGATGAGCAAGAACAGGACGATCTTAGACAGAGAGGTGACATACTCAAACCAGGCGAAGTATTTGTTGGGCAAGAGGGAAATGGCAAGGCGGATAACAAAGAAAACACTGACTGCAAATTGGGTAAGTATGCTTCTTAACGCGCTCAAAATGTAGGGATGAAAGCCACATTGGAAGCAGTCTCAGGCAAAGGACACAGTACAGCCCGAAAATACCGACAGACCAGAGAGTAGGCGAGAACCATGTTTCCAGGCCCACCATTCGCAAGTGTTTTGCCTATTGCAATGAGGAGGCCACTTCTAATTCTCGATCCCAAGGATATGACCTGAAGATTTAAGCAACATTCCTGAGAGACATATGTTGAGGTTGACTACGTAGAATCTGACGCGGTGAGAAGGACCGATGTAGCTGTCCGTCTCTGTTTGCTCAAGGTCCAAGATCGTGATCTAATCTATGCTCATGTGGATTATAGTATATTGACTTGCTTTTCTATAAAAACAGCCTTTCCATCGCCGTAAGCCGCAAGTCGTGGAATTTGAGAGTTCTCACTATGAGTTCTACACAACTTTTTGCAGTACTTTTCAGGCAGTAAAGTGCAAAATGAACAGATTTTGGAATGTGGTCAGAGTTGTGAGTTGTCCGACATTCTCTAGGGTAAACGCCATTATTTGAGCTTCTCTTCAGAGGAACTTGATTAAACAGGCTTATCTCGATGCATGCTTGAACTGTGGTTGATGTTAGATCAAGTGTTGCCGGGAAAAAGGATACACATTCTGAGAATAGTGTGAATGCGATTAAATCGGGGAGGGCCCCGTCAAGGACAACGCCATTCTAGAATAAGATAAGATAATTTCAAACTCACTCTGATTAAACCGGATTGCCGTATGGTAATACTCCTTAATGTTGAAGCGTGAGTGAGTTAACCATCTAATTGCCTGAGCAGCGGACTTCTCTAAGCCAATTATGCCATATGATGTCCCGGAAGACATCCCGATTGCATTGGGGTGACTGTACGTATGTTTCGACAATTGTGCAGTGTGAAAGATGACTGAGTAGCCATAGCTGGGTCATAGTCATCCGTTGACCAAAACTAGAAAGGTGCCTTACACCAGTTGATGTGGCTGATATACTTGCACCCAGGTATTGGTTATCAAAGTACGAAGTGCGTTCTCGCCGAAGTTCCATACAGAAATGACTGCCAAATATGAGCAGCAACAAGTCTTCGACAAGACACTTGGAAGACTTTTGATTGCTGATTTTGCTGCTGCTGGAATAGCAGCGGTATCTATATCTCCAATTGTTTGCCTCATAGATAGGTGTGTCAATCCACATCACGGATCAACATGACTAGTTTCACTGACCTTGATATCCGTCAGTACTATTATGCTTAAGGCCTCAACATCTCGTCCATTCGGCACCTGCATGAAGATTTTGCTGACGCCTGTGTCAAACATACCGAACACATTGGTACGATCCCTGCCAGCTCGGCTAGTTTTCGCAGTCTACCTGGGAACGTATGCCACTGCGAACTCAATTGATACCCTAACAAGCATTGTAACACCCAACCCAACATCCAGTGTTACTGCTAATACAGCAGTATTTGTGGGTACCGCAGCAACGAGTACAGGCTTGACTGTGTACAAGGACAGCCGAATGGTACAATATCTAGGAGGACGTCATGCTCTGCCACGAGTACCACTTCTGACCTATACTTCGTTCACGGTGAGAGACACCATCACAATTTTTGCCTCATTCAACCTCCCAAAGCTGCTGGCGCCATGTCTCACGGCATTACCAGACTCGGTTAAAGATAAATTCGGAAGGATGTTAAAAACGGACTCCGGCAGATTAAAAACTGCCCAGTTCACGATTCCTGCGGTAATACAAGTGGCCACAACACCATTGCATCTTTTGGGACTCGACATTTACAACAAGCAGCAGCAGACGAAGTTCAGCGCACGCCTCGGGCGTGTCTTCAGAGACACAAGCGTGGCGCTTCCCGTCAGAGTTGCTCGTATCGTGCCAGCGTTTGGTGTTGGAGGTATTGTTAATGCAAGCTCAAGGTCTGCACTTGTACGATAACCGCTTATCAGGAAGTGCATCGCTCATGTTCAGTGGAACAGCATCAGTTTCATGTTGTTGATGCTCCATTCGAACCCGAATGACTAGCCGTTTCCTGAAACTCTAGCACGTACAACAATACAAACACTGATGACAACAAAGAGAGGCCATCAACCAACACGGGTGCGGCTACCTTTCCGTTTAATGGAAGTACTGCTACGGCTGGCATGCCGGTACATGGAGCAGATTGTAAAGTCGTGTTGTTACAAAACGCCGGATCACCTAACACAGCAGTGTAATGCTTCTCATTCAATCTAAAATGGATTCGAAACCACCTGAGGGTAATCATGTGCTTGCTGTACTTGGCTGTGGTAAGAATAATCTCGTCTAAATCAGTATGATGTAGAGACTGAGATGATTAGGTTTCATGGGCACCGCGCTGTTGAAAGGCATTTTTGTGTCTACGAGTAACGCAGAGAGCCGTGTCAAGAGGTACATCGCTTGCGTCCGAACAGAAAAATCACGGGAGAGACTGCAGACTCTTTTTGGAGCGACCGAAGCTGTCGAAGTGCTATGTGATGACAATATCCGGGCAGCTAAAGAGGCAGACGTTGTTATTCTAGGTTTTCAGCCAACCGATGTCAAAGCAATTTTAGACGACTCGAGTATGGCATGCGCCCTGCATGGCAAGCTCGTCATCAGCATGCTAGCAGGAGTCAGCAGCGCAGCAATTTACCAGGTATTGGAGACGGCAAGCCGACGTCAAAGCAATTCCCTAGAAGAAAAGTTTCGGGTTGTCCGAGTCATGCCAAGCATCGGTGCGCAGATCAACAAATCTGTGTCCCTGATTGCGGAACACGACTTAGATGATGAGAATGCCACATTTGTCGAATGGCTGTTTGGTAGTATCGGAGCCATTCAGAAAATTCAGGAGGCACTTATGGACGCAGCTGTTGCGGCCAGTGCTACTACCCATGCACTTGTGGTAACGTCTATTGATGCTCTTGTTGATGGTAGCGTTTCACGTGGCATCCCTAGAGCAGTCGCACTCAGGATCGCAATAGAGTGTATGCTTAGCGCTTCCAGTATGCTATCCAAAGGCACGGAACTTGCAGAGCTGAAAGATTCGATGTCGGTCCCAAGAGGAATTACAACAGAAGCTTGGATTCATCTAGACCAAGGACACGTACGCCCAGCGATCTCTCAGACAGTGCGACAAGCTGTAGACTATGCCGAAGGAATGAACTAAAGTGATTTTTGAACTTCTACCGATAATAGCTGCATTAAAGTGTTGGTTAATATTCGCAGCGAAGTGCAAGTGTGGCTAGAACTATGAGAAGTGTGTCCAGTGGCAGTCGTTCAAAAGTCAACCGCCAAACAGACAAATCCAGAAGAAACTAGTACAGAGTATTTGTCTTTTCAGTTGATCTCGTAAAACCCTGAGACTTTTGTTCTCTCTTATGTTATCCTTTCATGCAGCTCATTAAGCGATTTATCGCTGACCGAATCACAGAATCTCGAGCAGGTTGCTTGTCTTATTAGTGGGAAAGGTCTTGCAAACATCGGCTCATCAGCCGCAGAAACGGGGAAAACATGCCCAGTTTGGTTCCCCCGCATGCAACACTCTCAAATACAACGATAAGGCCAGATCGGAGAAGTATCGGACCGTTCTCTGACCGCTGGCTACTCGCAGCAAAAGATATGGCGGATACTTTCCCGAGAATATTGTCGCACTTTCACAGCATTCGTCTAACTTGCTGAAGACGTGATGGAAATCCAAAGACGGCAAAATAGCGGCGTAAGAAAACGGTCATCAAATGCGTCAGTGCCCAGCGCCTTAGTGATGGAGTGCAAACACTGACACTGGCGGCCCTGCAAGTTGTGTGAGATGCCGAAAACAGAAGATCAAATGTCCTGGAATCTTTCCCTGTCTTCAATGCACCAAACGGAAAGTCTCTTGCGTGTTCGACGATAGCAGCCAGAAGGTTCATGTGACGAAAGGGTTAATCTTGTTGTTCTTGGTTTCTGGCGGAGCTGACCGCACCATAGCTACATACAGGAGCTGCAGCAAAGAGCCGAGAACGCAAGGTCATCGACGCCGAGGTCGGGTTTGAACTCTAACGGTAGGCCAGACGCAGAGACTTCTGAAAGAACAATCTTACAAGGTGCGCGCAGATCGTATTCTACCTCACTAACTGCTAATGCATCTACCAGAAGACGTGGACACCTGGCTTGGTAGAGTGGAAGACTCTTTACAACAATCCCAATCGGCTGAACCAGAAGGTCGCAATGATAATGGGGACCAGAGAGCGTCATCTTCACCGAGTGCACAGCTCATGAATCCTTTGGCAGTTGACGCGGGAAATCATACTGCCGACAGTCACGGAAGACCTTGTAAGTTGTGTCTGACTTTGACTAGAGGTTACTAAGAACTCGAGAAGACCATTTAGGGACTTCATCGAATTGGGCCTTTGGTCATCGCGTCCTAAGCATGGCATGTGAGCATTTAGGGATACCACTTGCGACTGAAAATCTCCACTATGAAGGGGCTGTATATAATCTGGATTGGAAAAGCCTCAAGACGCGTGGGCAGTCAAAATGTTGTTCACTCCCGTCAGCTGATCATGCAATATACCTGATTAATGCTGTGAAATTCCACTGTGGGCAGCTGTTCCATCTTTTCGAGGAACATGATTTCATGGAACAGTTCTCGATATTCTATGAGAAACCGGACGTTGCGGAGAGGGTGCCAGACACTTGGTATATCCACCTCCTATTGATCATCGCTTTTGGGAAAGCTTTGGTCGTTGGAAATGTACGGAGCGGCTCTCCTCCTGGGTCCGAATTCTTTCTTGAAGCAATGACCAGGCTCCCAGAGATTACTCTCCTTTGCACAGATCCGATTGAGTCCGTGGAAATACTGGTCTGTGCTGCATTATATCTGCAGTGTCTAGACTTTCGCTGTACTGGATATAATCTCGTAGGTCAAGTGATGAAGCATTTTGAAGGGAGCTAACCACGTTCCAGATTGGACAAGCTTTAAGAAATGCTCTGGAACAGGGAATGCATACGAAAATGTCGACGCAACACTTGACTGATGCAGTTATCCAGCGCTGTCGCCGAATATGGTGGACGGTTTACATGCTAGACAGGCAAATGTCATCCTTAATGGGATTACCATTGACTATCAGAGATGAGGACATATCGACACCTCTACCTCTCGTTTCGAAGAATTCGCAGAGATCGACCACACTCGAGATCCACATCAAGCTCTCTAGAGTGATTGCTTGTATACTTTCCAGTCCGTATTACGCTTTTTGAGCTGTATGAGTTAGTACTGACGAGATGTAGCTGTCTACGGTAGCGAAGGTCGCCGCGCCCAAAAGTTCCTGGCGTGTACAAAGGAGGCGCTTAGAAGCATTGCGAATGTGACAGGTCTGCTCAAGCAACATCTTGAGTTACCTGACAACCAGACGATGGCCGGTATATCACGCGTTGCTGCATATTTGCATCTTCTTCAACACCAGGTCAGTGTATATGTCTACTTGCAATCATCCGTGCGCCGGAAAGGGTTAAGCTCTGACCTTGATCTAGTGCATTATCCTTACCACAAGGCCACTTGCGTACAGTTTCCTTAGCAAAAGGCTTCGAAGGCACGATAGGGTAAGACACATACCTTCAGGCAGTATCAGAGCTCTGCTCAAGACTTGTACGGAGTCGGCTCAACAAATGCTGCACATTCTTTCATGCTTACAGACTCATGGTCTTTTAGGTATGTGATTTGCTATCTTCCTGTTACGTTATCGCTCACTTGCCTTTGTAGAAATCTTTCTGCCTTTCGATCTTGAATCAGTGTATGTGTCCACTATGATTCTCATTATGTGTACAGCCATTGACCCTTCCCTCACTGAGGATCGTGGGTCATGGTCAGACATAGCGCATGCTGTGTTGGATGAGATGATTTCGCGGGGAAATATGGTAGCCCGCTTCCGAAAGGTGGAGCTCCAGAAACTGGCTAGCATTTTGGCAGAATTGCCTCCGATGCCGCCATTGCTAATGCCACATTTGATCCTCGAGCATGAACCAGACCCCATAGACAACCGACGAGTTACTTTCGACAGTAGAGATGGGCAGATCGCCAATCCAGGTTTGCGCGATGATGATGTCACAGGCATGAACAACGACGTACTGGAAAGCGCTTTTTTGCAGGATGACTTGAATGAGGAACAGCTGATGCTCATTGCAGATACTCTTGACCTTGATGGCTTGGATTGGATGACCACATCTCTTGGAGATTCATCCACTCAATTTGAGGGGTTCTGAAGTACTCCAGATCTTCTGTTGTACTACCTTGGTCCCCTGCATTTGTGCGTTGTCCATTAGGCGCTTTATTGCAACAAGTCGTGAGCAATTCTTACGCTCAGGCCCTCGAAAAACATCACAGGACAGCTTGACAGAGGACTTGAGCATAGTGATAGGGCTGTCTCGTACACAAGAACGTCGTATCCTGTCCTCGATGAACCTCCGCCTGATGCTGGTTCGCACATTATAGCGTTAACTTCCCACGATAACCTCTCGCCTTTCCAGAACTCAATCATACACAGTCTCGAAATTGCAAAACCATTTTGTTATCTCGCAGAACTAAGGCTTAGCCAGGCGCATCGGTGCAGCCACCGTAGCTGGAACGACATGTACGGTCCATTTTCACTTCCTCGGGAAAAGCTCAGATTTGCCGCATCTGGATCGATGCCCAGCAGCAAGCCATTCAGCCGACAATCGACCAGTGGACGATAGAACTCATGTCACTATGCAACCGTGGGCCAGATGTGCTAATTTTACAACACCTTGCAAGCATACTTGAAGGAGTCAAGGAACAAACTGAAATATCAACTCTCACTAGCTCAACAAGAAGGCTGGACGCTAGCCATCAAGCTCGTGCGTGGCGCGTACATCCAGAATGACCCCCGGGAGCGAATTCATGATAGAAAAGAGGAAACAGATAAGTCTTACAATGGCATCGTCCGCGATTTGCTGTCTGGCACATTAGAGGTTTTCTCTGAAGAGCAGTTCCCTCAAATGAGATTATTTCTGGCTTGCCACAATTCAGAGACATCAGAAGCGCCCTACAGCTGGGTCAGAAGCTGGCGAGAGCAAATCAGTTGCAAGTTGTGCCGGGTTTGGCCAACTTCAAGGTATGGCCGACGATATTGGCTGTGAGATATGCCAGTTCAGGGAAGAAGCTGAGAAACAAGGCAAGTCGAACTAGTTTATTGCTCGTGCGTACAAATGCTTGACTTGGGATAGCATACAAGAGTGCATGCAGTATCTGGTACGTTGGGCAGTGGAAAACTCTGCTGCGGTGGATAGGATGAGGCAGAGAAATGGTACACGAACACAGTTTTGGCGCTTTCGGCTTCGGATAAAACCATAAAATTTCTCAAGGACTGGCACACTTGCAAGTAGTTGCGTGCACATTTAACCGAGCTCCCATGAGGCGCAAACAATCGCACAACATCTTTACCCCAGTAACTGAACCCAGACGGCTGCGCGGGACAGACCTAGCTCTCTGAGGCGTGACCATTGTTCAGGGAAGCCCCCTTTTGCGTCATGCACATCGTCTGACTCGATTTTACCAAGCGAAGCGAAGCTGTGGGTAGTACATGGTACGTTATTGGTCAGGGTTTACAGTTGTTGGATACCTCTTTTATCCATTACTCCACCTTGCCTTCCGCAGCGAGATTGTGAATCAGGGCTTTCGATTGCGCCAACATCGTTTGTCTTGGCAATTTCTGTAGATCACTAGATTCTGATTCGGGTTTCCTCAACATACCGTTGCGGCTAGCAGCTTGCTCTCAATCTTCTTAATAGTCGAACCGACTGTTGACTTTAAGAGACGTCCGTCTTCCGCATGATCAAAATTTTCATTTTTCTACACGAAAAGGGATGATCTTCTTTCAGTAAGGTGGTATCTTTGAGGGTCCGCACTTCCAGTGTGGAGCTGAAATGCCTCTCGGCTTCGCGCGAGCCTCAAATCTGCGCAAGCACGCTTCCGAGCATCCCCTACGCAGAACGTTCCACCCGCGTGATGTTACGCACTTAGCCGCATCCATTAAGCGGATAAAAAGAAACGCCCATGTCACTAAAGCAGGTCCTAGTTTCACTACCCCATGAACAACCTGATGGCTTCGTTAAACTTCAACTCTTTTCATCGTCTGTAGAGACGACGAAGTTTGGTAGCGATGCAGTTCCTTGGTACTCCCCCGTGGCGCTATGTATTGCAGAGACCCCAAGACGAGATCGCGCAGCTCCATTCGAGCTCGATAGTGCTCAATGCCCTGCTTGGGTCGGCAGGCACGCTCTTTCCTACCACTGAATGCGCACCTTCTCCATAGGTTACTCGTCAACTTTGGGGAAGTTAGTCCCTTACCATGGCTGAAACGGACCGTTGCCTCTTCCTCTCGACCAGCGGTTTCCAAATTGGGCAGAAAGATCTTCGTCACTATCTTTTTGTGACATCCACCTCCAGATTACACATTCCTACGCCTTCATCTTGGTGGTATACGACGAGGTCATAAGTACTCTGCCTGTCTTTAAGCTTGTTCCCTCCCCGCTTCCCTGCTACAACTTCCTTGCTCTCTCGGCCTTCAATGCATTTCAAGAAGTCTTCAAAATGTCCTTGACGGAAGTGCAACTGCAATATATTATCATCATTGAACGGGTTGCTTCAATCTTTTCTCTGTTCGGTGCCGCTTTCGTCATTGTGACCTTTGCTCTCAGTGACAAATTTCGAAAGCCTGTCAACCGGCTGGTCTTCTATGCAACATTCGGCAATATCCTGACCAACATTGCAACACTGATCTCCATCGACAGTATCGAATCAGGTCAAAGTTCTCCGCTGTGTCAGTTCCAGGCATTCCTAATACAATGGTGAGGCAAAATGACACGAACGCGAGATAATGCTGACGAGCAAAAACAGGTTCATGCCGGCCGATGCACTATGGACGTTTGCTATGGCGTGCAATGTCTGGCTGTCCTTCTTTCGATCGTATGATGCCACAACCCTGAGAAGACTCGAATTCAAGTACCTGCTCGCGTGCTACGGGTTGCCGTTTATTCCGGCATTCGTCTATCTTTTCGTCGAAACCTACGAACGGGGCAAGGTTTATGGTTCTGCAGTGGTATGCCAAGTCCCTATGCATGGTCCGTACGCACTGCTGACAAGATGTAGCTCTGGTGCTGGGTGGCCCTTAAATGGGACTTCCTCCGAGTTGCTACCTTCTACGGCCCGGTCTGGATCGTTATCCTCTGCACAATAGGCATCTATGTCCGAGTTGGTTGCGTCATCTTGAAGTGGCGGAAAACCCTTTTATCTCTGGAGAAAGAGCCAGGCACGCAAGGAACGAAAGAGCTTCCAACCATAGGTATCATGAAGACATCGGAAGTGACTGTAACGAGATCGGAGGAGGCACAGCCTAGAAATCGACCGGATAGTTCTTACACCGACAGAAAGGCTTCCTTTCCTAGCTCATCAGACTTTCACAAGCGCACTGCGCAGTCGTACGTTCACCAAAGCGGTCGTATCGATCCCAATAAGGCCGCCCTGAAGTATTGCAAGTGCGCAATACTCTTCTTCGTGGCCCTGATCATCACTTGGGTTCCATCCACAGTCAATCGAATCTACACTATCATTCGTCCGACTGACATTGTCTTTAGTCTCAATGTGGCAGCAGCACTGGTCTTGCCGCTACAAGGCTTCTGGAACGCCCTTGTTTATATGGCAACGAGCACATACGCTGTTAATTGTCTGTGGCAAGACTTACGAGACGTATGTCGTCGAAAAAAGCCGTCCAGGACCTCAGTTTCGATGAAGCGGTGTATGGCTCAGTCGGATACGAGTGGTGTCGACGAAAGATATTCGAGTGTCAGCACTATTCCCTACGATGCAGAACGAGCATCATCTCAAAGTGAGCTCGTTGGACAGGCGAAATAGGAGCCCCTCTGCATGTACGGCTGATCCTAACAACTAACTTGACTTGGGCGGCACCATTGTTTTTTAAGGTGTATGAAACACAGCAGCATTTGCCAAAAGTATTTAACAGCGGAAGGCGCTTTGGTATTCATTTTGTGGGTGGTAAACCAGAACATGAGCTTTGATGACGGAGAATTTCGGAAAATGTTTAACGATGGCAGGTTTTCATGTGAGACAAGGACATGTACGTCGATATCGTATTCTCCAAATGGGCAGGAAGCTAAGAGTATCAAAATCGTTGCTTTGACAGCTTTGCCTAAGGCTGGCACGTCTGTACCCAGCCAAACAACTCTAAAATACATACATATCAACCTTACCGAGCGACGCTCACAAGCTTGGTACCTGATTTTCTAAGTTGAGAAACACAAGATTTATTCATCCTTTCCCTACATTGTTATTGCATCTCTTTGTGTCGTGAGCCTAATGTCCCATCTTGCTAAGCTTTCAAACAGCTTCGATAGTGGTAGTCGTGGTGACTTCGCCCTTCGGCTTTTCTCCAGTAAAACTCATAATCTTACCCCCTCCACTCCCTTCGTGATCTCTTGAGCCACATTGGCAATCTGATCATCCTCACCACTCTGGCCAATCTCCGGTTTTGTGAAGGTCGCCTCAATCGGGAACCCTTCAGAAGTCGCGTCGTCCCTATCCAAAATTTCTTCCTCACTGCTCTCGGCATCCAAATCAATCTCCATTTTCTCATCCTCGCTACCCTCAGCCCCCTGTCCCCTATCCTGGTCCTCAAACATAAAATCCTCCGGCAACTCCGAGACATCAGCGTTAACAACACTCCTTCTCCCGTCTTCTCCGATGACCTCGAACTGCAGAACTGCTCGTATCTTCTCTAGCTTTTCGATCTCAGCGATCGCGGTTTGCATCTCGATGTAATTTTGCTTGAGCAACGGCCATCGACTGTCGATAACTTTGATGCTAACAGTGAGTTTTCCCAGTGCTCTGACATCTTTCCGAACTTCTTTGCCACATGTCTCCTGCACCTCGAGTAGGGTTTTTGCGACCTTCAGAATCGTATCTGCTTCATCCTTGGCAGCATTTACCAGGTTCGCATACTGGACCCAGAGTCTGTTCTTCGCGTGTGTCGCCTCGGTAATGTGATAGAGCGCCTCGAGTTCGACCGATTCCTTGCGGTTTTCGCCTTGAGAGAGGGCACGGTTGCGGATCTCGTTGTGTTTCTGGATTTCTGCGAGACCGCGGATGGTCTGGGAAACAGCGTGATCAGCAAGGATGGTGTCCATAGAAATAAGCTTTTGGCAGAGGAGGGTAAGTAGGCGGGTATTTGTTGTGTTGTTGAGAGTTGGAGTTATGAGGTCGGTGGATGGAAGAGAAACTGGAAGGAGAAAGGTTAGTGTATAGGCACTGAATTGTGGGTGAATGTAGCGTACTCTTATCAATGGCTTCGATGAGTTGTGAATAGCTGGCTTCGACGTCTTCATCGTTAAGGAAGCTGAAGAGGCTCGTCCAGGTTTCGTTGGCTTGGTCGCTCATACTGGTTTGTATGGATTGATCGGTGACTAGCTTGAAATAGGAAAGTTATAACGCCTCAATTTAAGACGTTGGCTTATTGTCTGCTTGACAATGGCAGACAAATTGTTATAGGATGTTATCGACAAGACCCGGGTAGGAGCAGATGCGGTACTGCTAAGATTGTGATTGAGCTAGGGTGGAAGCTGAAGGAAAGATGGTGCAAGAACCAGGCGCAACAGTGGTGCTGTTGCAAGATCGTGAGTAGGGAAATGTGACACGCGACAAGACTCACTATTTGAGAACGTAGGGACGTGAAGCAAGCGGCTTATAAGTGAATAACAAACTGAAAGTAGCAAACCTCGTTGAAGAATCAAAAGTGAGCAACAAATGTTGAAAGAGCTTCTACCTGGATCATTCTTTGTATGATGCCCCTAGAGCAACAAAACGCCTGCCCATATTTACAATGCTCAGAAATTGCTGAAAGCTTCACCGCGTCCCTTAACATGTTGGTGAAATGCTACCAAGGCAATAGCTTCTCATCTTCTTGTCTTGTCAGCTTCTAGCTCTCTCTCTGCTTGCTGATAGTATTTCGCCGTATCTACACCATGCTGCAAAGCCATGTTAGCAATCCGCATCCCCATTTATCGTACAACCTACCTGATTGTGATTTGTGAAATTGGCCATGGGCACAACATGCGCCATCAAAGCGCTGTATCTCGAGTTTCTTGCTGCAATACCTTGCATGTATGGTGTCAAAGTGGTCTCCCCATAGAGTGGTTCTCCTTTCTTGACCTTCTCAACCATCTCTCGCATATCCAACTCGACCTCTCTGCCATTCTCCGTCCATCCATAAAACCGTAAACATGATCGTTGATAAACCAGACCTAACCCTGCTAACACACCGACCGCAACGGAAAGTCTGAAGGGAGGGCCGAAGGCGCCTTTGCCAGAAAACGACGGAGCATACTTTTCTGTTGCTAGCATAAAGAGGGGTCCTAGTGTCGATACGCCAGCACCATATGTCCAATCTTCTGTTCGTGCATATCGAAAGGCTCGTCTCCAATGACTATACAGAGAAAGTCAGTAATCACGTTCTTCCTGATAGCTTCGCGCCAAAGTTGACTGGTTCAGGACCATAGAAGGAGGTTGTTAGACATACGGATCAGTATCGATGACCTGAACTCCGTATTAGTACTATATCTCTGAAAAATATGTTCTGATAACATACTGGGTAATCAGTGTTGACCCTCTTAGGAGGCACATACACCTTCTGAAGATCAGTCATGGTGGAGGTGTATGTGCTGCTTGACTCGATCTATGGCTTCTTCTTCTGTCGCATGAGGTTGCTAACATGCAGTCTGCGAAGCTCAAAACGCCAAGCTTCTGATATCGGCTAGTGCCAAAATAGACTAGGGAACACTCTAGTTTGTCAAAAAATGACGTCCCACCTAGAACGCGTCCCTCGGTTTTCGCGACGCGTTCCAAATCTACAGTGCTCATGAGCACTTCTCAGTATACTTCTACACAACTTAATCAATAATTGAATTAGCACGCATTTTCATTCCGATTGCACTTGGAAATTGAAATTGAAACTCTACTAAGCAGAATTTATAATTATGTCTGCCGATCCCATCACAATTCGTACTGTTGACGACCTCATGGCCAACGACATCAACTTCGACTCAGATGATGATCCCTTCGCGGACCCAAAGTCAGCACGCCAGCTAGAACACGAAGAACGCGATGACAAACCAACCTTAAGCCCCCGAAAACGCAAAGCAGCGGACGATGACGCCTTTGGCAACGACATTAACGAAGAAATCAAGATTAAAAAGCAACGCGTCAAGATCCCGAAACTTGACGCTGACAGACTCTGCTCACAACCTGGCATACCAAAAATCCGTGAGCTACTACGATCTGGAAAATTTAAGAAAACCTTGAGGTTGAAGGGGAAGGGACATGAACTTTCGGACGCCGCGAGGTTGTTGAATTACTATCAGATCTGGTTGGATAACTTGTATCCGCGAGCAAAGTTTGCGGACGCTTTGCAGCTTGTTGAGAGGGCAGGACATAACAAAAAGTTACAGGTTATGAGAAAAGCTTGGATCGATGAGGGAAAACCAGGGTATGTGAGGAGGGAAGACCTGGATAAGGCAATGGACGTACAGGAAGAGGATCGACTGGGTGCTGAGTCGCGAGCTCAAGACTGTGATACTCACCCAAGGACCGTAGAAGAGCATGATAATCCAGGGTCATTGTTCTTCGGCAATGACAACACAGAAGACCATGCAGCAGATGCGAACGGTCCGGATGACGATGAGCTCGATGCCCTGCTAGCTCAGGACAACAATAAGCCGACGATCGGGCAAGAGAACCAAGTCTTGCACGTGGATTCTGAGGGTGAAGACGATCTTGATGCACTATTGGCAGAACAAGACACATTGAGGAAGCAACCACGGCCAGTCGAAAACGACGAGGTTGAAGATGATCTTGATGCATTAATGAATGAACAAGACTCGTCCAACGAGCAACAACAGAAGAACACGAAGTCCACGAACTCGAAAGATCCCAAAGTTCTTTCCATGGCGTCAGATGAGGAAGATGACCTGGATGCCTTACTAAACGAAAACACTCTTACAAAAGCTCCTGCAGAGTCTCAACCAGCTCCAATAGCGGCCGAATTTGACGAAGATTTTGACGACGAGGATCTAGACGACCTAGATGTTCTTCTTTCCAACAACACCAGCGCCAAGAAGGTGGCTGAACCAGAACTTCCACAACTCAACCCTGTGGCAATGTCAAAGACCAGCGCTGCTGCTAAACCAGTGACCAGTACCACACCAGGCAGCGAAGAAGTCCCCGAGCTTGACAACGTTATTTCATCATCGCCTGTTCCAAATGTGAGAACGGACGAGTTGGACGAGTTAATGGACGAGCATGATGCGAAGGTCCACCAGAAGCAGGTTCAAACACCCAGGAAAAAAACGAACGATGACACACAACTGATCGAGCAGTTCATGTCTTCCAGTCCTATCCCAAATGAGGAGAGTCAGTAGGAGTTTGCGCGGCGGGATGTGGTGTCGGAAGGACAGGCATTTTCAGTACTCAAAGAGGAGAAACAGGATGTCCTGCAAAATGATATGACTACCTCAGAGCGCAAAGCACTTTCATGAATGCCAAACAAGGGCAAATTCACCTCGGTCGTTCCAGGCAGGAATGTCGTGGTTGATTCATCTAAATACGGGTTGGCGAATGGATTAACACTAAAGCTGGGGCAATTTTTGCAAGTGTGTGCAGTATGAACAACGCTAACATGCTGCGTTGAAGACAATCAGGTGCCAAAGTTTAGATGCTTGCTTGAACGTCATCGGGATATCTTATTCGGGTGTAGGCACAAATATTGAACTCATCCACAAGCTCACGTCAACAACGTTGGGATCGTCGCGTGTTATCGAGTACATCCCGTGCTCATGTCATTGTACTCATACATCACTGGAACGTCGCAACCTCACAAAAATGCACACCACCCAATATACATCCTCGCCAAATTGGCCCTATCTGACGCCTGATTAATCATTTGCTCAACATACCCCCCAACACTTAGTGGCACACTCTCCCCATGCAACATCCCTCTCACCTTCCCCTTGACCCCCTCAAGCATCTTCTCCGCCGTATCAGGCACCAGTCCATCTATATCCCTAGTCTTCCTCCGCTTCCCTGCCGTCATGAAATCCGTTGTTGGATCGTGCAAAAATGTCTCAAGAATCGTCATAAGTCCATCTTCATGATTCCGCAGCAGACTCATTGTGATTTCGCAGCACCGTCGAAACGGACCCTCAACACCGAATGTGCCAAATGCATCGACCATGTTGTGGGTTAGACGGAATGGAACGCATTCGGGTTTGTCAAAGGTGAGGCCTTTGTCGAAGAGGCAGTTAAAATCAACATGCATGACTCCACCATTATCTTCTTCGAAGAGGATGTTTTCGCCGTGTCGATCTCCTAAGCCGAGAATGTGTCCGACCATTGACATAACGGCTGCTGATCTGGTGTATCTGACACGAGCGTTAAGCCATGAGCTTGGATCCGGGAAGGTCTCAATGAACCAGAGCCGTAGCACTGCGGGAAAGTTGGGCAGAACGCGCTCGGTGTAATCTTTCGCTTTGTCTGCTGACCGTGCGCAAATGTCGTCTAGGTCATGTCTGATCTGGGCGTAGTTAGGAGCGATATTTCGTTCTCGATAAAGTTTGAGAATGACATCTCTCATAGTTTTGAGACTATTGACCCATTCGATGAGACCACACTCTTCGTTCAGAGGGATGACAGCATACGTCCGGATGTACATGCGTCGCTTTGATGCTTCAATGTCGCGTTTCAAAAATCTGTTAATCATTGTGTCGAACTCCATCAGTCTTTGATCCTTTCGAAGGTCATCCTTCGGCTTCGCGAGTATGCTGTACACATGACCATCAGAACCTCGGATGCTCATCTTTCGTGGCTTCTGCAAAGAGTTTAGAACAAGCGCTTCATCGAGAAAGGCTGTGACTGTAACTGGTTCCTTCGAAAAAGCCCTGAACGTCTTCATAGTTGCCGCATCATTGACCAATGGGATATTTGGTATGAGGAAATCTTCGGCGGGCACGACCAATCTAGACGGAGCAATCTTATGATTGAAGCCTAGGTCTCTAGCCAGGCTAATTTTTGGGACTTTGCCCTCAATGTGGTAATCAGCGACTCGGAGAAGTTCATCCGTAAATCGTTGAGCTGCCGATATCATGGTCTTCATTTCTGATGCCGGAACGTTCTTGGTGTTCTTCTTCTGAAGTTCAATAACTTTGTTGATCACTGCCAAGCCTCGCTTTGCACGTTCTTTATCGATGGACTTCGTTACTGCCATCAGAGTCCATAGCGCCTGTTGCGGAAAGGCTTGAACAACCTTTGCGATCATGGCTTGAAGAATTTCATGTATCTGAGGATTGGAATGGCAGATGCGAGCCACAAGCTGCGGTAGTATCGTATATAAGGTCACGGGTGCCAGACGGTCAACATATCGCTTGACATAGGCGTTCGCTTCTGTGATGATCTTCTTCCGCTGCATTGACAAATGATCATGAAACTTCGGATTGACTTTTCGATTGTCGTGTTCAACTTCAGGATTGGATACAAGCTCAAGCCAGAGTGTGAGCATCTTCGGCAAAGTCTGAAAGATATATTTATTGCCACAAGCCAAAGCACGCAAGAAATTGTCGATGACTAGTTTGGCTGCCTCCCCAGTCAGATACGGTTGACTCTGCTTATCCGATGTCTTTGATCTTTCAGACTCAAGGATCAAGTTGTAATGTCGTCCAAGATGATACCATCCGCTCTCATAGAGTTTGTTCTGATCTGTTGACTTACGGAGCGTTTTGATGATTACCTCTGATTGCGTTTGTCCGGCTTCTCCAAGCCATTTGCCGAGCAGTACATATGCCTTCGCAGCCATGTTGTTCTGCTCTTGTGTTTCGGACCGCGAAAGCATAGAGTCCTTGTCAGCAAGATAAGCATGTGCGTTGAATGCACCCGATTCGATAGCACTTTCAAGTGTCTTGATAGCCTTCCGATGACGGCCTTCAAGCCACATTAATTTTGCTTGTTCCATGGCGACAGACTGATCGCCCAGAGCTTCTGCACGAAGTACAGCATCAAATGCTTGGTTCGTCGCCCGTGCCTTTCTGGCAAGTTTAGCAGTGGTTAACCACGACGCTGCAAGATCAGTGTCAGCATATACTTCTTTTCGAAGCTGCATGATTGCACGCTGAACGCCAAGAACATAGTGTTTAGCGATGAGGTTTGTCCCAAGAATATCTAGTCGCTTTGCGATAACCTCAAGAACCCTATGTTTTGTGTCTGCAGAGGCATCGGCCATAAGTCGCAAGTCTTCCGAGACGTGCATTCTAAGCATTGTATCACAACTAGCGCTGATTGATGCAGTTGAGTTGTATGACAGGTCCCTTGCCGAGGAGAGCCATAGATCTGATGGCTCGCCAACTAGCTGGCGCGAATTCTCCGATCTTAGGTCGAGGATGTGGCGACCAAGCTGAACGTTGAAGTCTTCACTCTCCTCAAGATTGATAAAACGAGACATTGTTTGAAATTGTGCAGTCGCCCAAGCTGACTCGATTGCGAAGGGGAGGAGCAGAGAGTTAATTTTGTTGTGCTTGCTGGTCATGCCGTTAAAATGATGTAGCAGTACATCATGCTGTCCTGATTGCTTGAGAGCGTGCAGCAAGTTAAGCTGGACATCTATGTTCTCAGGTTGCTTTGTCAGCTGCATTTCATACCAATCCTGAGCTGCCTGCCACCGTCCAGCCTTTTTGTGCTCGAGAATTTGCGACTCTGCATGAAGGACTTGCATGCAGCTTGAGATGCCTTCTATACCATCCGGCTCGTCGATCTGCGCATAGATATCCTGTAATCTACGGTAGTCTTCATCGGAGGGCTGTTGTTTGCGATGAATGTAATCCTCCCAATGTAACAAAGCTCTGGCATAGGACTTGCAATCGATAGATCTTCGTGTGACCACTTCAGGTGGAATCGAGCTTAACAAGGCATCGACGGCTTGAATTTGAGGTGCTGCACTGTCCATGGCTGGATCTCGGAGACCTCGCTCAGCCCTACCTTGAAGAGCGGCGAGCCATTTCCTCTTGTCTCGCACCCATCTGAGCAGGTAATCAATCACGTCGAATACCTTTTCACTGCACTGTCTTAGTGAGTCTTGCCTGGACGGCTCTATGGTCTGGAAATGCTGTTCCAGAATCCACAGGATCTCCTTCCCTAGCTCTGCTTTCTCTTGTTCAGTGCCATTGAGCAGGAGATTGAGAGCGGCGTAGGGCAGCAGAAAAGACGACACAGCTGTTCCACGGCCAAAATGAATTATCCTCCAGCACTTCTCAAAAACAACAGCAACATTTTGACTCAGTCCTCTGTTGAGTAGATTCAATGTGATCTCCGTCAGCCACTCCTCATAGCTAATTCCTGGCTTATAGATGGGGTAACTGCAGGGCTCTCGAGATTTCCTGCTAGGTGCAAGCAATTTTGAAGTCAAGAACGGCGTCAGCACAAGTCGAGTCTCTTCCGATAGATCGAGCCACTGACGATCTTTACCACTCAACGTACCAACTCTACTTCGTGAAGTGATTTCAGGCGATAGCTGACACAGCTTTAAAAGCTCTTGCAGGGCCCAGCCAAGAAAGGTCTTGGCTCGAAGGCTCGAGGCCGAGACGTACTCTTTCACCACGACGTGCTCCATGAAGAACATGAGAAAGCCGGTAGTTTCAGCACTCATGGCAAGATTTGAAAGAACAATCATGGAAGGCTTGTCACGGATCGAGTCAATCTTAGTCCCGTCGACACAACCAATGGATCCAAGACATTGTGCACTAAGCAACACGATTTGTTCATCGTCGCGAAACTTGACTGCGCAGTCCAGAATGACGCGGATCAAGTCAGCGATCAAGGGGTCTGGCTGTTCTCGCAGTATTGATCTCTGAATGAAGTCCTTCTTGGCATGAAGTACCACTAACAGCTCTGACAATGCCAATTGAACAACAACCATAGTCTCATGCGAGATCCGTGGTACAAATGCTAGAAGTTGATCGCGATCATCTCTCTCAGGCCTCATCGCGTCTAGTTCTTTCCCAAGATCTGCCAATGTCTGTATTGCTCCAACCGAAGGCAGCTTGTCGATGTTCTCATGCAACATTGATTTGTGCTTGCTGAAAATTTGAGTCAACGTCGTATGTGCGGTCTGCTGTGTTTCTATGTTCAAGGTTGGCCAGTACTGGACAGTCAGTGCCAAAGTTTGATCCAGTAAACCAGCAATATCATCATCATCTAATGACAATATCATGGTCGACCAGGTACAATACGCGGTATCGCAGAGTGCTGGGATGGTCATCGCGGATCGCAGGCAAGCACATATTTGAGGCATTACCGTGCTCATCCTGCCTTTTCCAAGTTTGGTAACCTCGCCAAGCGCTATGAGGCATCGTCTACGTTCGACATCATTCTCTCTCATCAGATTCTCGTCAAAATTTGTTGTGATGAGGGTTATCAGCTCAAGAGCGTTGTTCTCCAAGAAGGATGGAACCATGTCATTGCGCCGTCCGCCACTTGCAGTTGATGATTTCCGGTGAGCAAGTTGTGCAAGTAGCTGCAAGCCTTGTAGCTGCTTGGAGTTTCTACCACGTCCAGCATCCACAGTCAACTTCAACAACTCGAACGCAACTTTGCTGGGATTGAGGTTCAACCAGCTAGCCAGATCCTGTTCACCAAATTCTTCGGCAGCACTAACAAGCAATTTCATGATAGTATTTTCAGGATCTGGAAGCCCCTGGGCGAGTAGAAACGCAAGAATCTTAGGTAAATTCGCCTGCTTGACACATATCTCGAACGCCGTCATAGGAGAGTTGCTCGACAACGCAATCCGCCCTATGACATCCAATTCGCTGTTGGCAACGAGGTATGGCAAGGCATGCTCTTCCACAATCTGCAGTAGACCCGAGACCTGCATACCAAGTAGCTCGGAAAGCTGTTGCGCGACGACTGGTCGAGCCGAAAGACTTTTGACAATAACAACACTAATCGTTCTCCAGAAAGGACGGAGTAGACCCTGCATATTGGTGTGCAAGGTTTGTGAGAGCTGGAGTAGTTCTGAAGCAACCAGGCTTGATATAAAGGCGTTGGGATGCCCTAGATATTCAATGAGGCGTAAGAGGATGATATTCAATTCGTCATCACCAACAACCTCCGCAGCAGAGACCAGGGCTATGATGACAGCTTCTTGGGAGATTAGTTTACCGCTTGTCCACAATGTTTGTAAATATTCTAAGATCACTATGCGGTTGGTTCGGTTGGTCGATGCAGTGTCGTCCGGCATATTGCGCATGAAAGTCTGTAACAGCATTGCGGCTCTTAGCCTTGCATCTCTGGAGGCGCTCCGAAGCATCCGTAGAGCAAACTTCCCGGCGATCGATGTTGTAATGTTTAGTCGTGACGTGGAATGTATGTGATTCAGAACTCGTCGATATGCGTCTAGGGCGGCAACTCGGGTCATGGGTTTACGCTCAACGGTTGACTGCAAGGCCTCGAGTGTGTCTAGAAGCTTCCCAATCATTTCTGATTGATACACATCCAACACACCACCGATGTTGTGATCACAAAGGTTACACCCAGTCGAGCTATCCAATAGCCCTTTTGAAAGCTGACAGGCTGTTGTACCGAGCAGCAAAAGGGTGCCGCTTTGCTCTTGATCAGGTAGCCGACGAAATTGGAAGGGTGATGTCGTGGCAAGACTATCTAGGTCTAAAACCCCCCTTCCTGTAAGCTTTTCTGTCAAGTTCAACACCAATAATGAGGCATCCTTTTCAGATCGACCAGCTGTAAGATGATCGGCACTTAGTCGAACGCGTTTTCGCGCTCTATCGGTGTCCGGAAAATCATTTGCCTCGTTACGTTGGGCTTGGTCGGCCTCGCGGAATGTTGACAAGCTCAAGCCTTCGATTTGGGTTTTGAGGGTCTATATTTCATCAGGTTCATCCGTTTCTGCACCTCAACTAAACAAGTTTACTTACCTCGAAACTGTTGCCATCATGATTCTGAGCATGGTACCCGCTTGCTGCTATACTCAACATTTTCAGCTGCTTTTTCAATTGAAGAACATGTCTCCTGGGTAAAGATATCTGGAGGAGGTTTTGTACGATAAAAACCGCGGCGGAAACGCGCTGGTTCAAATCTTGAGCCTTGAATCGCCTGATGACTCTGCTGCATTGTACTAAGAGGATTGACTCATTCGAGACAGCACCGTCTTGACCATTCGTATTGCTAGGCTCTGCGTCGTCTTGAAGTACCCTTTTCACAAGAGCTTCTACCGTTAGCAATTTCAAAATATACGGGGTACAGGAAACATGCCGCTTGATACGCCTTCCAATAGATCAAACACAGAGTCGCATGTACCACAAATACACTTCGCGTCAGCCGACATGAACAATTGGAGTATATCCCCACAACGATTCGAAATCTCAGGATCAACGCATTGTGCATACGTCGATAGCAGCATTGAAAGCAGCCAAGCATAAACCGGTAAATCAACATCTTCAGAATCTGCCGGTAGATCTGCAAGCTTAAAGATAACTTCCGGACTTCTTTGAACAGCTAGGTGAATGACATCAAGGCAACATTTGAGCTCCGACAGGTTCCTACCTTGATCGAGTCGTTCTCGAAATGGGTCATGTTCGGAAGGGAAAAGCAAAGGCTCAACTCCAACGTGGACTACCACCGAGATGAGCTTCAGATTTACGGAAACATCTTCACCAAGATTCAGTTGTCCCTGCTCATCTGTGCCCAGGCATTCTTGAAGCAACTGTGCAAAATTCGCACGGCTAAGGTTCGGCTGCCTGTTTCCGTTTATGACATGAGTTGCGAGCATGGAGGAAGGCGGAAGTTGAAAATCTCTAGATTTTGAGGCTCCATTGACATGAACCATGGTGGCGGCATGACTCTCGTTGCAACGCCCACGGGAAATGGTGATGGTGATATTCTGGAGATAATTAAAACACGCCTCTTACACGCGAAGTGAAGCCAGAAACGCGTTTTCTTGGCAATTTTCAATTCTCCAATTAGGCATGAAATGCTAAATTTAATAAAAAAAATAATAATAACTTTACGATCAACTTCTGCCAGAAGTCTAAGCTGCCTCGCCTATTGCCCTTTTTTAAAACCACCCTATATTTGTGGAAAGAGTGTGGCTGCTTTCCTCAGTAGTTTCAAAACTATACATGCATGATAGTGCACTCTACCATATCGACATTTGAGACTACCATCGCGGAGCAAAAGGCTGTTTAGTCCAGAAAGAAAATGTTTGCTTGCGATAAGTCTCTAATCATGATGAGCTTTCAGATCTACTACGCAGAACAGATCCTAGAGGTCTGATGATAATTCCAAGCTTTCCACACCCCATACATATGAGTCGAGGCCGCTGCAACCACCAAGACATGAAATATTTGATGGGAAGAGCACCAGATATCGAAAGAACCCGGCCAAATCGATTCTGGTATGCGAGTGACGAAGAAGAAAACGCCGGCCAGATATATGATACCCTCGAGAAAGTAGTAGGGCATCCCACTGCGCACCCACATCTCCTGCCATCCATAGAGATAAAGCCCGTGTCCGATTGGAACAAAACCGGTCAGTGCCGTGGCCATAAACGCATAGGCTTTGAGAGCACGGTATTTCGAATGCTGTAGTTTTGGGTGCAGGACAGCTGTGGCGGTGATCGAACTGAAGGTCACAATCATTGTCCAGTAAAAAGTCCTAGGTGTAGGGAGGCAGTAGAACCCGACATAGATACCCGAGAAGAAACTGCCAACAATTAATATCAAGATGCCGGCATAGTCAATACGCAGCCATAGGCTAGCCACATCCCATGAATGACTCAATAGAGCATGATAGGATGCGGACAAAATAAAAGTAATGATTGCCGCAAGGACATTCGAGCCAATCACTATTCTGTCGAGCAAAGTCGCTTCCGGGAAATGTTGTGTGATTTTGATCTGAATGGCGATCTGGAAGATAGCAAGGACGACGGCCGGAACAAGGTGAGTGTAAATATTCATTGTCTCGTTGTGCAACGTGACACAGGAATGTAGGCATGATGAAGCAGAATTGGAAATCTGCCGATATCCCGACCGGATCCATGGGTTGTCCTGAAAGCATTCTGGGAGATCTTCGAACAGCACAATTTCAATTCGGCCGGCTGTAGCTTTCACCTTCTTGACAGCATATGCAGATGCTGAGCTTGCTCTCCGGCGCAGGGATTGGGGTCTAAGATGAGTGGCCCCCGTCGATGTTGCCATTATGTCGAATAACGCCTCAAAACTCTGCTGTGAGGTCTTTCGTTTAGCTCCCTGGGGAGGAAGAGAGTGAAGAGAAACGCAAAGTGGAAGCATGTGAATAATAATTTATTGTTAATGCGCAAAGATCAACGTCAGCCAGACAGGGGAGTCGTATGGAATCGCTCGGCAAAAAACCAAAAAATCATTGAAAAGCTTCCAACCAATCCGTGATGCAGTTTCTCTCACGAAGCTGCAGCTTGAGAAAAATGGTGCTTGCAGATCGAGCCGAAACGCATTGGGTGTTCCGTAGCCTCCCGATCGGCAACACCAACCCGAGAGTGGCTTACAGTGGGTGGAAAGAGTTAGTAGGTTGATGTCCATCATTGGAAAGCACATACAGTATGCGAACATCAACGCTGAGATCAATTGCAGAAAAAGACCATATCGAAACTCAACAATCTCAAGAATGGAGTAATGCAGCGATACCGTGAAGAAGAGAACGATCGGAACCCACGCTCAAGATTTCTGAATTACTCCCTGTCGTTAAGAACTGTCCGCCATTGGACTCTGCAGCATCTCGAACGCCTTCTCCAGAGTGCGGAGTGCGAACGAACACAAAGATGAAGGGATCTGCTTGATGGTATGTGAGAAATATGGAGGGCCGAGGAAAGTAGCGAGTTTTCGCAAGGCGGAGCCTTGCAGGATTTACATTTTCTGGGGAAGTGCTTTACAAGGGCTGCAATCAAGTTCGACTAGTTCGACTGCCCATCTTTATTATCCAGATATCTTATTGCTCTAATTGTTTTTCTTCGCTGCATTCGTAACCCCTCTGGAATGAGATTCCTTTCAAAGTCGTTTCCAAACTGGCACTAATATTCTTTAATCATGACATCCAGATCCAGGTCTCGCGGTAGATCGCGCAGTCGTTCACATTCACCCGTCGCCGATAGAAGGCCGTCTTCACCTGCGCAGTATGAGTCTAGATCACCTCGAAGATCCAGATCCGCCAGCCGCTCAGTAAGGGGAAGATCATATTCGGCTTCTCGACCGCGTTCGCCTCCCCCGAAGGATTACAGAAATGGTAATGATGGACGAGGCCGGAGCAGAAGTCGCACAAGAAGCCGGAGCCCAAGTCGTGATGGTAGAAGGTCATACAGAGAGAGGAGCTACAGTCACAGCCCCAGTCGACAAGGAAGACGGCCACAAAGCTCTAAAATTGTGGTGGAGAAGTTAACCAGGAATGTCACTGAAGCACATCTTCAAGAGATATTTGGCTCGTACGGCCGCATACAGTCGATAGACCTGCCCATGAACCGCCAGTTCATGACAAATCGCGGAACCGCATACATTGTCTACGAAACAGCTGCCGAATCGGAATCAGCCATTGCTCATATGCATGAAGCTCAGCTAGATGGTTCAGTCATTACAGTCAGCATAGTTCTACCCAGACGTGCGTTCTCGCGATCACCGCCCCCAATCAAGAACACCCGAGCAGCACACCCACCTCCACGATATGGCCCTCCGAGAGTTCCGCCTCCCGCACACAATCGAAGTCCACCGCCTAAACGAGCGGCCTACAGAGGTAGGCCGAGGGATTGGGACGATCCTTACAGAAACGGTGGCAGTCGTCAATACACGAGATCGCCGTCACCACCAAGACGAAGAGAACGATCGTACTCGGCCTCACGCTCCCTTTCACGTACACCTCCGCGACGAAGGATTCCACCAGCTCGCAGCCCTATTCGGCGACCCAGACGAAGTCCAAGCTACAGCTCATACAGCAGCTACAGCAGAAGTCGCACTCGATCAAGGAGTCGGTCTGTGAGCCGAACACGTTACAGTAGCAGGCGATGAGAGACACCTTTCACTAGCAATTTCGGTTCTTGTTGTCAGAAAAAGTCTTTGCTTATGTTCTTTACAAAACCACGTCCAGTGTGGATAGCAGCAGGTTTGAGACCATGGGAGCGCCCAAAATGCTAGCGCTGCACTCAAGTCTAGAAGCCACTGTTTATCAATTTGTTCTGAACTCGATCTAAGTAAATGTCTGGAGCTTCCGACGTAGCCTGATCATCCTTGCAGAAGTGTCTTGCTAGGAACAATTTGGGAAATGCTACTCCGCCGTAACACATTGCACAAGGGTGGTCATAGCTTTGGAAGCTTCTTCTCGAAGGCTGTATACAAGTGTAACACTACGCCACGCAGATATGTGGCACAAGGCCGGTATCATGTAGCATTTGATGAGGCTAGCACCTACTCGTATCGAAACGTTAAGCTTCCCGCATATCAAACTTGATTTTGACGCCATAGTGGAATGGCGTGTCGCTGTCCCTTGCATAAGCGTTTGGAGCTTAACGCTTGTGGAGGCTTCGCTGTCGTTGATCATCTCCTGCCCGTTGTAATTTTACTGATTGCACCTTCACTCACAGTCATTCCTGCAACGCTTGCACTCCCATTTCTGCTTTCGTCTCAGGTCGCGTGTGTACTTTCTCTTCGTTCCAGCTTCACTTCGTTCTGCCACCGGGATTTTGTCCGACATGCAGCCGACACGACTCTGCTATTGACCGCGACTTGATCTTCCATCTTCAATTTCTGGCTGCAACTAGCTGAAGACTAGTCCGCGGGCCATTCTGTTCAAATCTTAAAATCACATGGTCGCGTGGGCAGTCTGGGCATCATGGCTTTCGTACCTCAGACTCCGCTTCAAAAAGAGGTTCACTACGAGGGCAATGAGAGCAGAGTAGACGACCAGAGTGAGGACGATAGTGACGTCAATCACGACGGCGTGAAAAGAACTGGGTCGACGGACACGAAGCATGACAAGGTGCATGAGCAAGAAGACAACTATACCATCGAGGCCAACACCGACTACAGTTTGTTCTCGAACCCTCCAAATCTGGCCAACATCCGCCAGCAACTCTTCGACCTCAAGGCCGAGATGGAGATGTCCGATACCGACTTCGAGCAGTATTTTCCGTTTGTCGACAACGTTTGGAGGAAGAGCAGGGCAGGGGAGACACAAAAGGACCATGACGGCATCACAGAGATTTACTGTTGTCGGCTGAAGCCCTCCGGCCAGGCAAAGACCCCAACTTCCAAACCACATGTTGAGGGGAAGCAGCAGAGGAGGAAGCGAAAGAGGGAAGAGAAGACGTGCTCCATGGCTATGAAAGTGACATTCATAGAGTCACCCTCCAAGCGGGTCCGAATCACAAGGGCCGTTGGGCCAGATGAAAAACACACGCATGACCTCGATTATATGGACGCCAACAAGAGAAACAGTGCAATCATGGATGTTGCACGAAGAGAAGCACATCGGGCTTTTCTGCCCGGTTCGATTTTCTGGAAAATGCAGGAGGAACCGGAAAAGATGGAAGAGGCAGGGGGTAAATTTATGAAGGTATCAGATGTGAGAAATGTGCAGTACCCCTGGAGACAACAAAACATGACAGTCGAGCTCAAAGCACATGCCGGGTATAGTCAAGGCCGGAGTGGTCCTCGGATCCGTCGCTTGTCAGGCAGCGCTCCTGCCACGCCTCAAAATGGGGAATCGACCCTCCATATCCCTGTCGGAGCGCCTCCACCAGCGCCACAACAACCATCAGAACCACCAGTGCCTTCGCTACCACCAGGCACTCTCAATTATCCTGAGCTCGCAAAGGACTTCTTGAGACCCTACCTTCCATACATACCCAAGATTGCCACACAACAGCGACCACATATCACGCTGACATGGGCTACAAGTCTTGACAGCCGAATAGCACTCCTTCCTGGCATACAAACCGCAATATCTGGACCCGAAACGAAAGCAATGACACATTTCCTTCGAAGTCAGCACGACGCGATCTTGATTGGAGTTAAGACTGCGATTTCTGATGATCCAGGGCTTAACTGCCGACTTG
Organism: Neophaeococcomyces mojaviensis; assembly: GCA_030247915.1. Lineage (NCBI taxonomy): Eukaryota > Fungi > Ascomycota > Eurotiomycetes > Chaetothyriales > Neophaeococcomyces > Neophaeococcomyces mojaviensis. The sequence continues at coordinate 61,817 of JAPDRQ010000110.1, forward strand.
CAGGTGCAGGAGGATATGGCGGACCTCAGCATGCAATGCAACCGCGACCAATCATTATCGATCCTCGAGCTCGACTACACATTCACCCCAACATGCGATTACTGAGAATGGCAGCTGAGGGTAAAGCTCGCGGGCCCTGGGTCGTTGTCGGACCAGGACACAAATTGCACCCGCAAGCTGTTCAGACGCTCAAATTGCATGGCGGCGAGTTTTTACAGATCAATGAAATACACCCAGAGTACGGACTTGACTGGGAAGCACTCTTTTCGATCTTTCATAGAGAGGGAATCAAAAGCATCATGATCGAAGGAGGTGGCAAAGTCCTATCCGAGCTCCTAAAACACCGCTACGCTCATTGCATAGACTCAATCGTCATCACGATTGCACCAACTTTCATGGGCAAAAATGGTGTAGAGGTGGCACCTGACACACACTACGAAGGCAACCAACCGATTCAGACACGACTGACAGATGTCAAATGGCAGCCTATGGGTCAGTCAGACATGGTCCTGTGCGCGCATCTGGAGCAGACTCGACATCAAGGGCTGTTGCCGGGCATTCAAGAATTCTCGAGACAGCAGGCGCCACCACCGCCGGCCAATGGCCAGTATTCTACTAACGGTATGGCACAAGGACCGCCGCCTAGTCAGCCACATCCACACACATATGGTCCTCCGGGTCCTCCTAGACCACCTTGAAACGTTTGACGTGCTTCATTTGTATTGACAACGAAACGGAGCGGAAGGAATTCTGAATGGTGTTTGCTACGTTGCATTTGACAGAAAAAGTTTGAGATACCCTCGAATTTACGCGAGTATGAATGCTTGATTCTTTTCTTCTCTACTCAAACAGCGGCAATATTAGAAGTGACGAGCGGAATTTGAGACGAGAGATGCATAATGAGCAACGAATACAGAGAGCTTGATGACAAAAAATAGTATACATTCTAGCAGATACTGCCGAAAAATCCTCATATGAACCTACAGTATGCCATCCATATAACTCAACCTTGTAACTACTCTTACTAGTTTGTTCCTGCAGTGACAGCTGCTGGACAATGCCAAACAAGCAAAAATGCAAAAGCAAAATTTGCTCCCTGCTGGAATCGAACCAGCGATCTCATCATAAACTGAGCAATCTTACTAGTCTGGGGATGCGTTAGGATGTTGTTGTATGTTAAAGGAACAAGAAGAACATACGATGCGCTTTACCACTAAGCCAAGGGAGCGAATTGCGCTCGATTTGCGAGCATTTCTAGTCACATGTGGGGCACAGATAAATATATATTTTCAACTCAAATCTCGGCTAACATCGATGAGAATACGATTCCAAGGATCAATGCCATTTCGATTTGTTCCTCTTGCTCTATTCACTCCTAATCTCGTAATCATTTAATGCCAGACTATATGTTTAGTGCAAGTGGAACAGACAACCCTCTAAAACCTCATGGTCTCTTATGGTTTTAAACACGAAAGGTGACGTTGCTCTGCTCTTTTCATCTCGAGATGAACCTCGCCTGTCCCTGTGAACACTGCCACAATTGGATCGCCACGCTTTCCTTCTGGCTGTGACCCTGGCTCAGCAATTAGGCATTGGCTAGATGCACAATCCATGTCCTTGTTTCAGGATCAATTTAGTACTGCTCTTGCTTTGTCTCAGGATTCCCAGAACAGCTTTGACGTCACATCTCACGCGTTCATATTTGCCTGCCTTGTGGTAGGCTTAGTGCATATATCTCGACTACTAACACTACCAAACTTTTACCACAGGTTACCTTCTAGCAAGCACCTTAAGCAGCCTTGACAACTAGTAAACTTGTTCCACAGACCACACTAAGCAGGGAATCCTCTGCACAAGGCACAAATATCCACAATTCCCTACCAATAATCCGTTAATTCACAATGACAAACTCCCAAGACAATGGCCTTACCGGGGCCGCCAAATTCGTGACCTCAACCCTTGGGAACACCGTTGGTGGCCTCAGTCGAACAGTTGGCGGAGTAACTGGTGCAGCGACTCGAGGCATAGGGCAAACGATCACAGCGGCATCCGGCTCTGTGGGCAAGCCCGTTGGTGATGCGCTTGCGAATGCGGGCACTGGAATCGAGAATGGAGCCAAGGATGTTGCAAGGGGGGTGGAGGATGCCGGAGAGTGGAGGAGTGGAGGAACAGGGAAGAGGTTTTGAGGCACGGCTTAGACGAGCTATCGAAGGCAAGGTAGGGTAATTGATATAATCAGAAAAACCTCATGTACAAAATGTCCCTGCACTGGGTGTCGCAAGGGACATGAACCTTCACTTTGGACCTTGAGAAGGTGACGAAAAATTATGAGCATCGCCAACAGAGTCTATATCCTCCCAATCGCTGAAGTTCCGAAGACCACCAAGCTCAGTCGGGCGTAGTTTGCAAGTCCTGTATGTAAAGGTATTTTTCTCCTGCTGCTGACTCCCCATCGAACTCTTCTGCCTAGTGCCGCCCATGCTCACATTGGACTTCTTCCGCTCATCGCTTTCCAAGAGCAATTGCCTGGACCTATCTTTTCTGAAATTGTGCCCCTGCACTTATACAAACGGGTTTCTTCCTTGGCAGCGGCAGCGTCAGCTTAACCAGCCTCTATTACCCACCCCGTCAACGCCACAGTTATCAGATCCTCCTTGCAAAAGTATATTAACAGTGTAACTACAAGCGCTCAATTTTTTAACAGAGATTCTTCTGAGGTATGACTTGGCTACATGTGTTCGTCACCCTGTTTGAGTCGTGAGTCGTGAGTTGCGCATCTGCGGCTGGCGTCCTCTTGGTTTGTCGGTTTGCGCCTCTTTGTGCGCAGTCATAGTTGAGCAAAGAATCGGAAGTCGAAGACAAATCCAATCACGACATTGCTTATGGACGTCCTCCAACACTGTGGAGACGGAGAGCGAACAGAATCTCTACTCACCTTGTGAAACTCATGGCTGGCATCCTTGCGAAGCATGACTTCGAATATTGAACGGACGTGGCCAGTCAATCATGCGATTGCTCAAGGTCATAGCCATTGTTTGGGATCTTCGTTATGCACTGTACATAAGCTGGTGGATCGCTGCTCGATTCAAGGAGATGCTATATCGTACTCGGTGCTTTTCTTCGAAAGTGATTGAGCGAGCCAGAAGCCTTTTTGCTAAATCGAGTCGGTGCGGCGCACAAATACGCCACCCTTTCTGACGATGTGTTACACAGTCATCGTTGCCCTCAAGAAGTGCGACAAAGGACATCCACTGACCGGAAGCCATGAGGCTGACCAACGAATCTGCTGGCGGCAATGCCATCGCCAAGCTGTCCGAGATGCAACGGATGATTGGCAGCAATTGAGCCTTTGCAGTGTTATCGGAGCTGACCGAGAGGCTTATATTCCTGTGGTTGATGAAAATGCTTTATCCATACGGACCGTTGATACTTGTGAAACATGTCAGCGGATGAACCACAGTCCAGAGGTCCAAGGCATCCAAGCCGATATTAACGAGGGGATTGAAAGTGTTCAAAGCATACAGGCGAGCATTCGGGACTTACGGGAGGAGCGTAACAATGCTCAGACGCAGGAAGATGTCAGCTTTCTCGACCGGGCTATTGAAGCCGAGAGGCTTCTGCTGACTCGTAACGAAAACAGTATTGCTCATCTACAGGTGGACCTTGTTAATCAGAAGATGCAGCATAGGTTGGAGGGTGAGGTGGACTTCGTTATGACTGCCGTCAATAAAATGCATGCTACCGCACGGGCAGGAGAAGGTGTTCCATGGCCTTGTGTGTACTTCGGAAGCCAGCGTTGCGAGCGGGAACAGCGTGATCCAGAGCGTGCAGGGCTGAACGATTGGCCGCGAGTTTTCCCGCCACCTAGCAAGATCGAAGGTTATGTTGAAGTCCATCAACTTGCTATTGTGCCGTTGACTGTGAACACCACACAAGCGTAACTTACCTCAATGCTGCTACATACTGAATGACCAGAAGAGCTCCCGGAGGAAATTTTGCATCCCACAATTGCTTGTGTTTTGAGCCTCTTGGAAGACGCTAGCTGTGTGTCAATGGGCGTAATACTGGGTTTGTGGTAGTACGATGTCAAGCATTCTCGAACGACACTAGATGTGTGCAATCACGAATCTTCGAAAAGTGTCTTCGATTAGTGGATGACGAGCTGCAGCTTTCGCGCCTGTTGTATCAGTGAAGCACCAGAAAAAGAGATTCATTGCGTTGTTCAACGATAGTGCTATCTTGGAGAAAGTGTGCTAACAACACCATTTCAGGCAGCAGCAGCCTTCTTCAGCCCGCCATAATCCCAATCTTCTTTGATAATGTCTGCTGCTTTCTCACCAACCATGTAAACCTGGGTTTAATGTCAGTTTTGTTTTCTCGAACAAAATTGGATACTGAGATACTCACCGAGCTCATGATATTGCCGCTAACGTTACCAGGGAACACACTTGCATCCGCTACACGAATGTTTCTTGTCCCCTTGACTTTCAGCCGACTATCCAACGCATCACCCATAGCCACCGAGCCACATGGGTGGTATTCGCCCATGTACCAACCGAGTACCGCCTTCTTGCAATCCTCCGTCTTTGTGAGATCGAGTTTCGGATCTGGCGAGACCCGAGGACCGAGTTTCGACTTAAGCGGTTCTGAGTCAGCAGTTTTAGCCAAAAATTTCATGCACGCAGCCAACACATCGACGTCGGATTGGTGCGTCAAATAGCCGGGATTGATCGCGGGTTGCACCTCTGGGTCAGACGAGGTGATGTGAATCGAGCCACGGGACGCAGGATACTGCAAGCATCCAGCTAAGGTGATCCCATTTGGTGCGTTAGGATCTTGCAGAGGTGGGAATATCTTGCTCTGGTCGGCGTGACCGTCTTCCACGTTCACGGTTGCGGCTACAAGGACCGTCTGCAAGTTTGCAGATTTATCGTCTTTGAGGTGGGCGACGATAGTCTCTTGTTGTTTCTTGGCGTAGGGCGTCTGGTCTTTCATTTCCTCGATTCTTTTGATCGCGGCTGCTTGTTCCTCAGGTGTTGCGAAGAGTTTAAAGGGGAAGAACCCCTGAACTGTGCTTGTACATGCAATTGGGCCGGTCTGTTCCTCCTGATATGCTTTCATAGCACCCTCAAGGACTTCCTTGCGCGCGATGCTGTCGAGTGTGTCGATGCCCTCCTTGGTTTGATGGGATATAATGATCACAACATGGTCTTGGAAATTCTCTCCGACAGCCTTGTTCTCAATCTTGCAGTCAATCCCAACTTTGCTAAGGATTGCCGGGTCGCCGATACCGCTAAGTTCCAGGATTTGTGGGGTGTTGATAGTGCCACCAGAGACTATTACTTCACGATTGACTTTTACTGTATGCTCCTGGCCGGCGTGTTTGTAAGTTACACCCGTGGCTCTATCGCCGTCGAGGTTAATCCGTGTAACGAGGGACTCAGTTGTGACTCGAAGGTTGGGACGACCTTGGTTGGGTTCGAAGTAGCCTCTGGCTGCGTGAGAGCGCTTGCCCTTATGGGGACCTGTGCGGGCAATGGCGGCCAGGGTATGATAAAACCCTATATGGTCACCTGACCAGGGGTCCATCGGTTTCTTGGTGTAACCAGTTGCGGCATCATAGGCCTTCACAACGTCGTCTTCAATGTCGAGCTTCCAAGGGTTAAAGCTGGTTCGGATTGGCCCACTTGTACCATGATTCTCACCGACGAAGGGCATGGTGCTACGGTCTGTGACACTGTCATCGATGGGCTCAAGCTGCTGGTGTTTTCGCATGTACTGCTTCATCTCCTTGGCATTCCATTGCGGATCGTCGACGATCTTAGCCCAATCATTGTAGTCGGCGTCTGAACCACGAACGTACATCATGTAGTTGATAGCGCTCGAACCGCCAAGCATCTTGCCGCGAACCATGTGATGGATGTGGTCTTTTTGAGTGCCTGCTTGAGGGGTAGTTTTGTAATTCCAGTCGTAATCTGGGTTGCCGAACATCTGAAGGAACAAAGCTGGAGCATCAACAAGCATATCATCAAGGCGATTCTTGCCGGCTTCAACCACACCGACAGTGACATCTGGATTCTCGGTAAGACGAGCAGCAACAGCAAGACCTGCTGTGCCTCCACCAATGATCAGATAGTCGTAGTCCTGTTTGGCGAACTCTTGGGGCGAAACGATGGCAGAATGGCTTTGCCCATTCACACCATTGGTGTCATTAGTACCATTAACTCCATTAGTTTGAGCGGCCATCTTGTTTGTCTTTCGATCAAAAGAAAGTGAAGTATGTCACAACGGCGACTATCAGTAGAGCCGTAATATATATATCAGCTTCCTTCAACAGGCTCATGCCGGGGCTAATATCGAACTGTAGCATAGAGGCGGGACATGTTGCACCTCCATTGGCCAACAGAGCTTTCGGAGTCCAGATGCAGCCCCCATGTGAGCAGTAGTCTAGATCATCTTCTGTCAAGACTTTCCTACGCGAAGTGAAGCGAGGATAGTGTTTGTGGAACGAATCAGACACTGCGAAGGAAGTAGGCATGATATGCAGGGTTCATGGTCTTCAAATAAGCTGCGACTGTGCCGAATGAGAACAAGAATGCCTGTCAGCAGACTCAACAATGCTTGGTATCTTATGTCATAGTGCCCTTAGGTAATAGACGGCTGACAAGTAGTCAAGTTTCGTGCGGCGTCAAATTGTATGGCAACAGGCAAGAAACAAATGCTGACAGACTTTCCAAGACCATGGGGAACATGCGGCGGAAGGACGAACACTGCGGTTGAGGTGGGCTAAGCATAAGCACTGTAACAAATAGGAAGAAATCCGACATGCAAGTCACGGGAAATCATGGGGTAGACATGGGGTAGCTTAAATTTGTCAGAGTTGCTCTTCCTACTCCACAAAGCAGTTATTGCCAAACTCTAACATCTGGTAAAGCAAAATACGCGAACATTATTCAAATCTTGGGTCATGATGGCAACAATGCTGGGTGCTCGTAGCAACAACGAAGAAGATGACCTGTCGACTGACGCGACTGACTGATTCGGGTCGTGTTAGCAAAACTGTGTCAAAAACAAAAAGGCTAGTTGGTCTTGACCATGAGTATTACCTTGTTGGTTTGTTGTTGTGTTATTTCAAGCACAATTCATTTGGGAGCATGGCAGAAACGCACTTTAACACAATTGCAGGCCTCCGAGACCTCCCCTTTTTGTGCCAAATGCGAAATGAAGCAGCCGACGCATGAAAGTTCAACTCACCTTCACTATGAGAGCAAAAGTTCATCTCCAGCCATTCACCATGACTTTCTTCCATAGGTACATCTCGAATGCGAAGAGTCATATGCTTTTCTTCGGGTCACTGAGCCCCAAATATTCTTCAATGGCGTTGATGAGTTACAAGATCAAGTCTGAACCTGGCCTCATGTAAATGTCAACAAGGCGTTGATCTGCAGGATTACCGACTTCTGGTTTACTGCAAGTTTGTTCCTTGATTACAGGTTGACTGATATTCTTTGCTTGCAACAGAGAGTGGATGCCACAGCTTCGAATGTAACATCGGTCGTAAAAACGTGGTAGGCCATTCCGCTAGCATCATGGCAAGTTTAACAAACGATCCCTCGTCATGATAGATCTCGGGCATGAATTCAGATTCTGTCTTTCCTACCTTCGCTCCGCCTCTCTCTCGACCGTTCACGGCATCGACTTAAAGACGTCCCAGCAGAAACAAAATAAGATACTCTTATCGTACAATCCCATGAGCAGCAGATCTATGGTAACAACTCAATACTAAGGGCTCAGGCACAACACTAAGTGCTATATAAACTCAACGTAAAAAATTCTAAAGACCTCCCTACTGCCTGCTCTATTCCCTGGGTACAAAGCATCTTCCGCCCCTTGCTTAATTCATAAAGCTTTCTTAGATGTTTCGTTAAGAGCAAACGACTGAATAGCACGACCTTATTCAAGGAAGTCCTGATGATATGTCAGGGTTCGGAGTTTCGATGGTATAGGGAGAGGCAGTTTCCGGACAGAACCAGCCTGAGGTGGGAAAATTTCATGTAGAAGATCATGCATTAGATTAAGGCGCTGAGAAATAGCTAGGCCCATCTGTCTGTGGCTCGAATGAAAAACTCCAACAGATAATTTTGAACGCGAGCGCTGTCGTATATATTGCTTTCGGATTTTCCACAGGTGTCATCATGCTGTGCATTGATTGGATATTTACATGAACATCAGGTTGCGGGTTTTTGCTTGTGGTCAACTTGACCGAGTGCTCTCCGATATTAGCATCGTTGTCTTTTTTTCTTTGAAAAAAAATAAAAATAAAATAATTTAGTGTTTTTTCTATCGGATCGTCCTTTAAATGGTTTTGTTGATATAATAAATGGCAGTACTCACCATGAAGTTCAACAGTAAAGTTATGAGTACGGGTCTCAGGGGGCTTCAACGGCCAATTGGCTTCCATGTCTAAGAACATTCAAGACTATACGTAACACTATCCCAGTATATGCACGTTGATTATGATCGACAACAAAGATTCAGTAGCGTGTACTGGTGCTGACGTAGTATCAGAAGCGAGACAGCCGTCATTATTCGATAGCCAACGCTTAGAGTATTGAAATCGTTTTGTTGCTCGTTTAGTTTGTAAATAGCAGATCTAAGACACAGTCATTTTGGCTGGGCCTGCCGAGAATGCGAGATCAGATCATTCTTCGTTTCTGCAATGTTTGTGCTCGCTATCACTTGTCCACCAGCTCAAAGCATCGGACTCAACAGGTCATACTTTACACAAGCCTCAACCTGCTCTGTACTAGCCTGGAAGAACCGCCTAGCCTCCAAACCAACCCATATTTTCAGTAGGCTAAAGTCACCCTCTCTAAAACTTTGCAAGATCGCGGTTGGATCACTACTTCCCAGCTTCCTCAATATCGGTAATGCAGCCTTGAATAGGTCCAAGTTCGGATCTAGGCTTCTACCGATACCCTCAAGTAGTAAGATAGAGATAACGACGTTGACGAAGTCACCTTCCATGCGGACATGATGCGAGCGGACCATCGATAATACTTGTGACAGAACGTCACCGATCTTGATGTTACCCAGTGCGAAAGTACGGCCTTTGACAGCGAGGACGAGATGTTGCATTTTCAGCGCAAAGACTTCCTCATCGATGACTACTTCGGGAGATCGGCAGCGCTCGACCATGAGTCTGCCAGCTTTGTATCCGTCGAACTCAGCAATGGATTTGAACAGATCGAGGAAGTTCTTCCTGTTCTTGTTGTTCAGTTCGGTAACGAGACCGGTATCGATGAAGATGAGCTGTGGTCTATAGCCTTCTCGGTCAATCTGTTCCAGGGTCTGGTCCCATTCTGGCTGCTTGCCAATGTGCGGGCGAAGACGGGCTAGAACTTCCTCGACGTGGTCGACTTCTTCGGGTGAAGTGGGTTGGGTTGGATCTTGCTTGGTCGTGATAAGCGGAATGTGAACCTTAGGAGTCGCAGTCTTGTAGAAGCGGACCATTATATTGCCTGGATGAAGATCGGAATGGGTGAAATTGTCAATCAACAGCATATGAAGGAACGCGTCGAGACCTTCATTTGCGATTTCCTTCTGAAAGACCCCACCGCCAGTATTGAGGAAGGCAGAGAGGGGAATCCCTTGAGCAAACTCTTCAACAAGTACTTGGCGGGTCGTGTAATCGGTATAAGGGTACGGGAACCACGCTGTTGTGCGGTTCGCAAAATTCTTCCGGAAGAGAGAAAGGTTGGCTGCTTCGATGCGGAGGTCTAGTTGCAGCCGCATCATTTCGCCAAAGTTTGAGACTTCGTTGGGTAAGTCGAGCCACTCGAGTGTTGGGACCGCATTGATTATTGCGGCGAAGATGGCCATGATCTTGAGATCACGTCTGACGTTGCGCTCGACACCAGGATGGAGGACTTTGATTGCGACGTAAGAGGATGGGACTCGTTGGGGCGATGATTTCATGAGCGAGTCCACATTTCTTCGTATACGCTTTTGTAGGGTCCGTGCTGCCTCTTCATCCATATCCTGATGTTCAGCCATCAGATCCGGCTTCAATCTGGCTTTATAGACCTGGGCAATGGCGCCAACGCCAAGGGGCTTTTCGTCAAATTCTTCAAAAACGTCATCAAAGTGCCGTCCGCCAAAAGCATGTTCAATAGTCTTTCTTGTATGTCTTATGCTATGCGCCTTTGCATTTGAATGCAACTCCGACATAATCTTACACATTTGTGCAGGGAAAATATCCGTTCTCGACGCGGCCCACTGCCCTAGCTTGACGAATGCTGGGCCTGCCCTTTCCATGGACTTGACGAGGAAGCCATACCACCATACCACGCCAGCTCTTTCGTTATCCCTCTCTTTGCTTCGTGTTCCAATGAACATGATGGGCACGGAGATGATGACCGGCACGAAGATAACCACCAAATGCAGAAATCGAAACGTGGTGGCCAATGGCTCATAGAAATATTGATCAAGGATATACACCACATTCCTCCATACTCTGTCAAGACCCTTTGCATCCTCAGGAACTTTTTTGCTTATTTCTTGCCGCGACATCTTGAGCATCTCTTGCTCGTGGGTCAAGCCTTCTTCAAGATTTTCTTCGCTAACCTGGACGAACGCGCCAGGCGTCAGGGCTGCGGCCGCCCATAGTAGAGTCCGTCGTGATTGATATGGCCGCTGCCGCGGGTCTTTAAGGCTATATCTCTGCGTCCATCGCGAATAGCATTGTTGTCGTTTAGGAATGGAAAAGAGTAGTCTGGGAAAGCTGCGTCTGCCGCACAAGCGGCCGAAGACGAAAGTTGCACTCATCGCTTGTCGACACCCATCTCGTTACTGATCCTAAACGTGACGGATGGACTACAGGAGCAGCGCCAGCTGGCTCGATGTATGGTTTGTGAAGAATTACGATAAGATAAGTAATGCAGAAGTACAGTTGTCTAGCAGTTTCAGCTCAACACTCTGCGCTATGACGTTGTCATCGCTTGCTTGGAAAGGTCGCATAATTTGCCGCATTTGCGATTATCGCTCGCCTCGAGTGGTAGGCACTTCGTTGACCACAAAATATAATCACCGACACTATCGATGGTTATGCAGACCACGGGAAAGGTATACATAGATATTGGTTACAATGGGGTCAAGGAGTCTGCACAGGTGCTCTTGGAAGCACTAGTTGTGGTAATTCTCAATCAGAAATTGTGAACCTGAAGGTACCTCAGTCAACGGGATATCTATTTTCCTTCCATTCCGCTCTTGCAGACCCCTTGCCATCCCGCTGATCTCCATTACAAACGAGTCTTTAGACAATGTAACTAGTTATTCAGCCCGCCGAAACTATCTGTCTCCTAACCTAGCCTCGTCAGATTGACGACAGCGTTCTTAAAGTCGTTCTGGCCTCCTCCTATTTCATCATCCTTATTGAAATGTTCGAATTTAGCCTTCTTCCATGTGTCCTTCATACGTCCTATCCATTAATGCGGATTCAAGTTCTGTATCTCTTCAGAAATTTCTTCGCATACCCATATGGGCGTCTGGAGAAGGAGTGGAAATCTGTTCATCTCCCACCATCATCGTTTCCATCGGTCGAATTCCTTAATATTCGTGCGAACGATACGATTCTACTCAGCGGACACACTATCCGCCAAATACTCCATGTCTAGTCTAGTCGACCCCTCCTCGCGTCTACATGCAACCAAACGGGGGGTTAAGTACTATAGTCTCTGACAGGGAAGACGCAACGAACATCGTAGGGCACATACATGCGTCATGACACTTCGCATACACTTCGTTCTTCTTGAAGCAGCCAGATCGGGGTCACCATCGCGGTTATGGACCTCCAGGTCGTCCCGAGTCTCTGATGTTATTCGCTAGAAGAGTGCTCTTCAGACATATGCTGCTCCTTTTATGATCCACAATAGTAGAGAGCGCTGAGCTCGGGACAATAAGATAATATCTTTGACTAGTCCGGTCGTTATTCATATACCACCGATGACTTAGCAGGACTGGCAGCGAATACAACTCAGCGGGGTTGACACGTCGTGTCTTGAGCGTACTCTTCATTACATTGTCTTGGCAGCGGAGCTGTAGAGCAGCAGAAGAGCAGAACCGAATTGTCTCACCCTTCTCCGCACTTGACTTTCAACAGGAAAGAAAGCGTTCTGACCAGTTGCGTGCCTGAAATGCTTAATTTGATGCTTCCACACCAATCAGCACTTGAAAGCTAAGCACGACAGCCGCTGCCATGGCTCTAGCTTCCCGCTTCACACTCATACAACAACGATCGATGATGTAACCTTGTCTGGGCGCTCAGCTTGAAGCTTCAGCAATGGTAACATGCTTTCAAAACAAATCTACAATAAAAGCTCGCTAACTTCCTACTCAAGCCCTATCTTTCAGCTTTTTCAAGTACTTTGTGTCATCATGAAGACTACAAGTGTGATCGCCCTTGCGCTCTCCGTGACACCAGCATTGGCAGTTCCGCCAGCGAATTTCGGCTTTCCAACCTCTGAGGGCGATACCCCCTTGTCAGTAACATTCCAAAGCAATGGCTCGTCACTGCGACTCCAGCCTGGCCAGCTGTTTGGAATTGATGGTAAGTTCGCATTGATGATCACAAGAGTATCGGTTAACGCGACCAGTGCCCGTGCAAGCCCCAGCGATCGCTGTGAACACTTCCTATACTACTTTGAATAACAACTACAGCGGTCAATACATGCTGATGATGGTCGATCCCGACGCCTCCTATCCCGAAAACCCCAGCAACCGTTTCATCGTTCACTGGTGGCAGATGAATTTGACCAGATCTACACAAGCATCAGACACCTCGGACAGCATTGGAGGCACAAGACTTATCAACGGCACCGCTCCAAGAGTTCCATATCGACGTCCTGCGCCGCCAACAAATAGCTCCGCTCATCGATACATTCAGTACTTGTGGGAACAGCCAGTGAACTTTACCATTCCTTCTGCATACCAAGGCTTCAATAGCAGCAATATTCGCCAGTTCAACCTCACAGGTTTTGTGCAGGCCGCTCGCCTGAATAATCCGGTTGCTGCAAACTATTTCTTCTGCTCTAACCAGACGAACGTGCCAACGACATTTGTCGCTGCGCCAGGAGGAGAGTATCCTGGAGGAAACGGTGCTGCGATCACATCTGGTCCAGGGCCATCAATCACTCCTACAAGCACGGCCGGTGCAAGTTCAACATCCGGGGCATCGAGCAGCGGTTCCGGATCCAGCCCGTCTGCTTCGGCAAGTGGTAGTATGGCACCGGCATCGAAGAATGGGTTAAATTCGCTCCTGGGCATTATCTTTGCTTTGATGGCGGCGTGGTAGGCTGATCTGTTCAGCACAATCATGCATAAAGAAAGAACTTGAAAAATAACAAACAGTGAATAAAGAGACCGCTTGCAAAGTCACTCAGAACATTTTTTGAGACCATCTGGTTTCTCAACTGCCAGATACGGTTCTGCCTACGAAGACCAAGTGCTGTTGCACTTTGCCAGCTCAATACCACACTGCTTCCATCTTCACATTGTTCTTCATCACCTAGCCAGTCTTTCTATTGCTGTCAACGCGGACCTATTCTATCGCCCTCACCGAGGATTATGACTTGTTAGGACACCTTTGTACTGACCACATCATCGATGTGTTCGTCATATGCCACCGCAGGATCATGACTAACTTGCGAATCAGGCCGCATGTTCTCTAGCAATATTTGGGCAGTTTGTCGAGGCACGTTTGACGGTGTTGGCACTGCCACACTTACTGTCATGAGTTAAAATTCTCGTTCAGCAAAATTTAGAAATCATTGAGCAAACCTCAGGAGCCCTTCTTACTGTGCCATTAGTTGACTATATCGATCATAGTCCGGACAACCACAAAAATAGTCGCAGGAGCTAGAATCGACGCAAGTATGCTGAAGACGATGTTGGTTAACATGTCCTGGGAATATCTCGAAGGGGCCCCGAACGATGCTGTTGAGCATTTAGTGGCCTCTTGGGCCGCTTATCACGTTTTATGCAGTTAGTCGGGAAGAACACTGCCAGATATTAGCATAAACGTTATGCTTTTTCTTGTCAGAAGCCCAATACCTACTGTTTTGGGTGAGGATTTGCCATCCAGAAGCTGGTTTGCACGGAACATCTGGGTTAGCAACCAGGACTCATGCACAGCTCGGAGCAAAATCACCATGCGAAGTACGTTGTGAAGACCTCGATTTGTGGCTCAAACTACTAGACACGGGCACGATCTACAACGCTAATCTTAGTCAATGGCCTGTCTAGCATTTCCAACTTAAACGAGCTCGGATAACCCTGACCAGCTCGCTTCTGCAGCCGGTTCTGACGAATTTTCAAGAAGCAAGCTAAGAAGAGACACAATAGTGTACATCACTCTGAGACCGTGAGTGTCTCGAAAAACGAGCTAAGGCTACGCAAATAGCTCCGGATTCGTAGAAAGCCTATCTTCTATCGTCGCACAAAAAGATGGCTGATCCTCAGCTTGTCCCAGAATGGAACTCCGCATGTTCGAAAGCTAATGTTCTAAGAGACGACTTCACCGACTATCGAAGTTACCGAGAAATAGTTCCTGTATTCTGTGCGCGCACTGCGCGGGTTTAGAGTTTAGCAGACTTTTAGATTACCCAGCGTGAAGCATGTGCTTACGGAATTTATAGCTGGGATCGCAAGCTCTGGAGGTTGACACCGGTCTGGGGGATCGTACCAACCACCTTGAGCTCTTCTTGCCAAGAAGGGGAATCTTAACTACCGTTGGCCGTCTGACCAAAGATTGTGTTTCAACAATGCTCTCCTACATCCAGCGATTTTGGTCGATGTTTAGAAGCTGCTATTTTAAAATCTCGTTATGCGGGTGGCTTGTCTCCATGATACACAATGCTTGTGGCTTGCTCCTCACTTCCACATGGCTTGCCTAGCGCATTCCTTAGTCCAAGAAAGTGGAGGTGGAGCTCCCCAGATATCTCTTGGCCTCACGCAACGGAACGCGTCGGTGCTTCCACAAGCCAACGTTCTGCCTACCGGCCGTCGATCGTTGTTCTGTGGACGGAAACTTTCGTCTAACAAAAGTGGCTGCACTAAAGCCTGATTGCCGACAACTTTACACCTATACTAGTCGCAAAACAATTGGTCGTCCTGAGCCATCGAAGTCTACCAGACGTGTTACGCCATTGAACGAGGTCCGATTTTGGTGAAAAATTCAAGGCCTACCGCTACAGTTGAAGACGATCCGTCTCAGCACGAATTCAAAAGCTCGAAATGCGCCTCGATATTCCAGTTACGTGGCATGCAGATGACTTAAGCACAAAATGTTCTCATGGAAAACCGTGGAATGGTGTGGATGGTTTGAATTTAGTCGAAATCTTGCCGTCCAGGATCAGCTTGCATATACTAAGCCCTACGGTGCTTGGTTGACCCTTGCCATCACGCTTCCCGGAAGTGGTAAGGCACTGGTCCATGGAACGAGTTACCATAAGATCAATATCATCAAAATAGTGGAAATTCGGAAGTCGAGGCTGACAGATCCTTGTTTGCAACTTTCACGTTGGTGACATGGACATGTCAATGTGACCTGGGCCCAAATGCTGAGCATGCCACTAACTCTAAGCTGGGAGATCAGTGCTTAGCGTTGTTTTCGAAGACACACCATTGGCCAACACAAACCTCCCGGAGTTTGGTCTCTTGTCGGGGAAACACAGGACCGGGAGATATCTGGGTTCGAATACTTCAGGCATATGAGGGAATGTAGGACGACCTCAGAGAAGACACCCCATAGTATTTAAGCAACCGCTTCTCCTGTGAACCATGCACGGTTCTTCATCGCACGTCTGCAAGGCGCCTCTGAAGTCGTTGATTGTAGGACTGTATTCAAAGCTGCCTCTCGGACATCAGTCTTATTCTGCAACCGTTGGATAAGCTGGAAGCACCATCATGTCTTCTTCGAATCAGTGTTTTGAAGACGAAAGTACACCACCATTGCCACACTTAATGTCGACCTATGATTACGGCTGCCTCGACTCATTCTACGGCCCCATGTCCATGTCCTTACCTACTTCGGAGTCCTTCGACTTCCTCACTAATTCTGACATCGAAGTACCTTTCGATCAAGATAGGTGTAGTCAGTATCCCGGCTTCACCTTGCGATCCGAGCTAACATAAGTTATAGATATTTCAGATTTCAAACCAGTTTGCAACACTGAACAGAATATCATGCTCCTTGACGAGCCTTCTAGCACCAGCACAGCGATCGAAAAATGGGTGTATACTTGCATTCCATCAAGTGACACCAAGACCAGAAAAGGTCATTTTAAGAAGTCGGTCACGAAGACACTAGAAGACTGGATGACTGCTCATCTTGACAAACCGATTCCTAGTGCAATAGAGAAGGCGCAACTTGTGGAGCGAACTGGCCTCAGTGTACAACAAGTCGAGAGTTGGTTCGCTAGAGCGAGAAGGCGTCCTGCTGATAACCGATCAAACCAAGCCACGGCAGGTACGACAACATTGAGGTCTATTTCTGACACTTCCTCCTTAGGCCTTGACGAGCCTAGTCCATGGTACGAAGAGCTGGGCATCGTTCACGGATCCCTCCCTGCATCCTCTTTGACACTAGCCTCGGTGGGGTCGCAGTTTGAGTGGTGGTTTAATACTATCACTGTCTCTGCCTCTCGAGTACCAGGTTGTCTGGCCTCGAGACGACCAACATCATCAACGGGAGTGGACTGGCAGCAACAACTTCGCGGGCTTCGAGCGTTCAAGATTCTTCATCATCGGCCACTTTGTCCAATGGATCCTGGGAAACTTGCTCCTTGTCAAGCGGACTTGCATCGCTCACCCAAGTCGGCAAGTCTGGCTACTCTGAATCACGACAGGGGAGGCGACGTTATCCCAGCCATGATACCGAAAACTCCATGCATGCCAAACTCAAGTGTTTCAATTGCGGTAAGATGTTGAGCAGCAAGTCCACTCTCAAGAGACACGAGGATGCTTGTCAGCAGAACAACACCTATGTCTGCAGACCTTTACTCCAATCACCTGGTGGATCGCGACTGTGCATCATCTGCCAGGCAGAAATTGATGTTGAGCATTGTGAGTATCGTATGGATGAGTGCTGGAGGAGGAAGGAAGGCAAGCAATTTTTCTACAGAAAAGATAATATGCAAAGACATTTGCAGGCCTACCATGGGTCAGATGTGGAATCAGCTAAGCTCGTAACGGACCTCCTAAAGCGTTAAAAGATGTAGCTTAGTGTTGGTGCGGAGCATTGAAGTAGCCTGATGGTGGTCCTATAGTCATGTACATTCAAGGTGGAAACCCTATACAGTGAATAGAAGAAAATGTACTTGCGAGAGGTATAGTCCGCGGAGCGACCTCAGGCATCGTCGAATCGGGAGTTTAGGTTCCATGGATTGAAAAAGTTTGTTACCAAACGCCACTCCTATTAATCTTAGACATTAGATATACGTATAAATCAACAAAGACTGCTCTTGTATGATGTTCCATTAGTACTTTTCGGACCATCGAATGCTTTGACAATTCGAAGACAGTAGTGAAGAACGGATACTTTGGCCTGAGGCATCAACTTGGCTGCTTCGGCAATTCGGGACAGTTCTGCGAAGAAAGGCGGCCGTTGGATCTCTACCATTGCGAGGTCGCACCCTATGCAATACATGCCACTTCAATTCATGGGTGGGCTCCGAATTTCCTAGATTTCTTTCACCTCGAACCTGCCCAGTCACCCAAGATGAAAGGCGCACCTCTGCCTGTTCACAACGCGTTTCAAACCTACCTGAGGGTTGTCCTTGCGGGGGATGCCGCATTGGTACCGCATTCTGCACGATGCTCGAGCTGTCTGCGAGCTTCGAGAGACTTAAGGAGAAGGCACCATTCTACAAGCAAACACAGGCGAGCTCGACTGCAACAAGATGCCTGTCTGCGAGGAAGTATCGTGCCGTGGCAGCAACGGGTTCGGCAGTATGCGAACGTTACCGATGCCCCAGACCGATCAAGCTATGGGCCGTTAAAAGAATACGATGACCGTGTACACAGCCGAAGGTTGCGCGACGATGAACACCAGCGATGTGAGTAAAAGCTACATGCGACCCTGGCTACCTCTCTGACCTGTTGTAGCAATTGTCGAGCACTTGCAGGACCTTTACGAAACTCTCAGCGAATACAAACCTCCTCAGGTGGTCACACCGTCGATAGAAGATCTACAACCACCACCGAGGTCGTTCTTTGGCAGCTTGTTCGGTGGGAACACCGGCAAGAAACCCAACCTGGAGATCTCCGAAGACCTTCCCAAAGGCCTGTACATGTACGGCGATGTGGGGAGCGGCAAGACTATGCTCATGGACCTCTTTTACGACACAACACCACCCAACATAACCTCGAAGACCCGTATTCACTTCCACAATTTCATGCAAGACGTTCATAAACGCCTCCATAAAACCCGTCTACAGCATGGCAACGACTTGGACGCTGTGCCGCTTGTGGCAGCTGAGATTGCCAAGACCGCTTCCTTGCTCTGCTTCGACGAATTCCAATGTACCGACGTTGCAGACGCAATGATCTTGCGTCGTCTTATCCAAGCTCTCATGTCTCATGGCGTCGTTATCGTAACAACCTCGAACCGACATCCCGACGACCTCTACAAGAACGGCATTCAGCGCGAATCGTTCGTCCCTTGCATAAACCTCCTCAAACGGCAACTCCGCGTCATATGCCTTGACTCAAGCACGGACTACCGCAAGCTTCCTCGACCACCGTCCGGCGTCTACCACCACCCACTGGACCAAGGCGCCCAAACCCACGCTCAAAAGTGGTTCTCCTTCCTCGGCGATCCGGAGAAAGACCCTCCCCACCCGACTACCATCTCCGTCTGGGGCCGTGATGTCGGGATCCCGTTGGTGTCCGGCCGTTGCGCTCGTTTCACATTCAACGAGTTGATTGGCCGCGCAACTGGCGCAGCAGACTACATTGAGATGATGCGCCACTTTGATGCCTTTATCGTCACCGACGTCCCTGGTATGACACACAGACAACGTGACTGGGCGAGGCGTTTCATTACCTTCATTGACGCTGTTTACGAGTCCCAAGCTAAGCTCGTGCTCACTACTGCGGTGCCCTTATCTCAGCTTTTTATGTCCAAAGACGAAATTGACGAGTCTCTTGAATCCGTGAAGCACAAAAACAAGACAGCGCCAGAATCGACAACTGGTGATGAAAAGCGAGCAGCCAAACAAGCGACACAGAAGAGTGAGGAAGGCAATGACGTGGATGACGTGATGCGCATGATGATGGACGACCTTGGTCTGAGCATGGGTATGATGAAGCAGAGTAGTTTGTTTAGCGGTGACGAAGAACGGTTCGCCTTTGCAAGAGCACTAAGTCGGCTTAGTGAGATGGGCAGTCAGGAGTGGGTTGAACGTGGCTTGGGTATGGAGAAGAGAGGTGGCATAAACGAGAAGGAAGGGTGGGGTAGAGTTAGGAGCCGATGGAGGGAGGATATGTTGTAGTTCTTTTCTATTTCTGCTTGGAGCGTTCAAGCGCTGATTGTCGCATGAGCTCAGAGCCTCTGCAGTTGTCAATATCATTATTAGCCATGATCCGTCTCCGTGGTCGTGCAGCGAACCAATTGTGAAGACAAAGCTAGACCTTATCGGCTGTGGTTCTACACGCCCACTTCGAATTCTATTCCCTTCCCAAGGTTTACACCTTACCACACGAGAACAGACAACTCTTCAGCTGGCTGTTACACCGATATCGCGGTAAAGCGCAAGGGAAAAGCGCAATCTACAATACTGCGACATAACGAAGCACGAGCAGTATCTGGATTCAAGATCCCATCGTCAATCATAACACGCTTGACTGAGATCTATAATCAACCCTGAGAAGGCATGAGCAAGTATCCCCAGTTCCATCAAACAGGCAAAACGAAAGCGCCGGGGCAGCAGAGAGCAACCAGACCGGGCTAAATACGAGAAGATGAAACCCTTCAACTGGTTACAGTAATCGAGCAGTAGTGAGGCCGTATAGTCTCCGGGGTGCTCAAGGATATCACGCTCCAGGGTGAAGTTGGTTGGTTGGTGAGGCTTCTCCTGCTCCTTCTTTCCTTACCTGAATCCGTTTGTTCAACTGTAGGTGGTGCAGGCTCATTCGCGTTAGGGTGGACTGCGTGTTTAGTCATCAACGAGGTGAGTTTTGCGCGGAGAGCGTTCTCTTGATGTGGCAGACAGCTGCGATCTCTTGATCTCCCTGCGGGAAAAGACGGATCTACATCGACTGCTTCCCTGGTTATCAGGACTTGTGTTGAGCCTATCGTTGAAGCGGCCTGTTTCTCTGGTAGTGTTCCTCTTTCGGGTTTCAAAACGCGTGGCTTGAACTCTGCTGTTCGAGAGCGGGACCACGATTCTAGTCCAAGTGCAGACTGGCAGATCGTCGGTCATGTGGATGTTCTTTTGCTGATGAGCTAGGCAGCCTGCAAGGATAGCTCAACTAGGATCAACAAGGAGTAAGCACGAAACATCTATGGATATGTTTACAAGGTGGTGGGGAGGCACTGTCACATTTGTCGAGATGGTTATTTCGAGGTTCATCTGTCTTTGGACTTGGCTTTACACGTTCATGTGTTCTTACTAAGCTATTGAAGGCCTTCTCACAACATCCCCCTTCATCAAATCCGCCTCTGTCTGCCCACCAGTGGTGTGCGGCCCCTTGTAACCCTTCCTCGCACCCACGAACCACCACACAACCACAAAGATTGTGAATCCGCCCCAGATCAGACACGCGTAGTTCATTGTTGCGGCGTTTACTGGCAGCGCAAACGGGAAACAGTAAATCACGAACCACACCATCATGTAGCCACATGCAATGAAATTCAGTACATGACCCAGATACGGGATGCTGTTGAGGTGGAAGGCGCCGTAAGTGATGTTCTTGCGATTCGTGAGGAGGTGGGGCAAGATAGCTGCGATGTATGATGAAGAGGACATGATGACGAAGCTGCCAACAAAGGCGTTGAAAGCGGTTGTGCTGCCGAGGTAGATGCAACCTAGAACTGTGACAAGGATTGCTGTAAGGAGGGTTGTCCAAAAGGGCATATTGAGCGTTGGGTGGATCTTTGCCAGAGTATTCGGGAAGGGTGTGGCTTTGTCCCGAGCGAGTGTCCAGAGCGTACGGCCCGAAGTTATGTACAGTCCAACTAGGCAGATGCAGATACACAAAAGGGTGAGCGTCAGGAGGCCGATCGCGCCCGCCGCACTACCTGTGCCTTGCCGGTAGATTTCTGCTATTGGGTAGGATGAGGTGAAGAGTGCGTCAAAATCGTTGATTGCATACATCAATGCAACGAGGTAGCAAAAGCCGGTAACAAAGCCGATGGACATTTGCCAGCCGATTGCAATAGGAACATTGCGTGAAGGATTGGGTATTTCTTCGGCAAGATGGGAGACAACGTCGGGGACACCGACACTGTATGCACCGTTCAGCATGCCCGCAACGAAAACGAATCCGTTCGGGTAACCAATGTCTGCAGACCACTCAGACCAGACGAAGCTAGATGTTGCATGCGGCGGACGACCATCACGTCCTGGCATAACGGCAAGGACAATGATGGTAATAAAGAAGCCGGCGATGATCAGGAAGATGCCGATATTGTTGAGATAGGGCATTGCGCGGTTAAAGAAGCAGACGGAGAGACAGGCGAGCCAGGTGATTACGATGTAGACAACGAAGACGTGCCACCTCTGAGTGACGAAATCAGGATGGTTAAGAGACCACATTGCGATTATGGTGTTGCCCATGATGGAGGACATAGAGGCGGCGCCGAACACCCAGGCCAGATAGTTCCACCAGCCGGCGAGATAGCCATTTAGGCGACCCCAGCGTTTACCTGGTGTCACCGAAGCCCAGTGGTAGACTCCTGCTGACGATGGAATTGCGCTTGCTAGCTCGGCAATGCTGATCGCGACGATCCAGTAGAAAACCGACACAACGATGAACTCGTAGAGGACGCCTGTGGCGAACGTGAGTACAGAACAAGGAACAATCAGCGCATCGAGGACCATCTTACCTGGTGAACCACCATTGAATAGAGCGACGAGGATAGAACCTCCAGCAGCGGGCCAGACATTGCCAACGACGATGCCAACACCAGCAAGCGACAGGAGATTGAAGTTTCTCTGAAGCTCTTGAACATGGCCGGAGGCGTTGATCAGGTCTTCTTGAGACACAATGACATCTGTTCCTTGATCGCTTGAGAAAGGTCCGGACGCCTTTTCGTCTTTGTGGTCCATTGCAGAAGTCTCATTCAGTTGATGCTGTGGGCTGAAAGTGACCAGAGGTTAGGAGAGGTACATGTGTGAAGTCCATGACGGAGTGCATTTTGGAGGGAATAGCTTCCAAAGTCGAGCTGTATCGACCGTGTCGCCAAACTCTCTGCCACGCGAAGTTGAACCTTCTAATCTCATGTTTCAAGGGTGTTGATTGGCGTCTTGGATGGCTATCATTAAAGACGATAAGCTTGACAGAATGATATGATATCTGCAGAAGGTTTTGCGAGATCGCCAAGGACCGAGGAAGCTCGATCGACCAGGAGCCAAGTAGGAAAAGGAAGGTAGGTGAACTCCGTTGTACGGATATGTGCATGTCATCGTTTGGCAGCTTTGTATGTTATGATCTTGTTCTTAAGCGATATTCGAGAGGTTCACCAGTCCGTGTTGGTTGTGTTCGAAAGCAGTGTGGCTCAAAGCATAGTTGCATTCGCCATGGCCGCTACAACCGCCTCTTTCCTCAATCTGGAGGGCGCCCATGTTTTTGTGACTGGTGCTGCTGGAGGGGTAGGAATAGCAGTTGTTAGAGAGTTTCTAGGTAGGATTTCTGGAGCGTTGCAACTTCGACGCTGAGACAAGTACCTGTTAGTGAACGGTTGCAGGGTAACTGCTTTCGACAGACGTGGCATGAACGCCGAATTATACACTGACATTCAGAACCTGAACGAAAGACTATTTTCTGTCAGAGGAGATCTAACAGATGAATCTTCGATTCAAAAAGCTTTTAACGATGCCTATTCGAAATTTGGTCCTGTTCAAATCTTGATTGCAAATGCGGGAATCACAGATGAGAGTGAACACACGCCGATATGGGAGATCAGCACAGAGAAGTGGGACAAAGTGAACAACACGAATGTCAGGGGCACCTACCTGACAATCAAACACTTCCTAGGTCAGGTAAAGGACGTCCAGAATTCAACAGGCGAGGAGCTTACCAATGTTTCCATCATTGTCACCGGCTCTGAAACCGGTGTGTTCGGTCAGGAATCGCATGCAGAATATGCATCTGGAAAAGCGGGTCTGCAGTACGGTCTGGTGAAGAGCGTCAAGAATGAAATCGTTCGGTTGAACTCCAAGGCTCGAATAAATGCTGTTGCGCCCGGATGGATTAACACGCCATTGATTGGGGATCGTCTGGATGACCCACGAGAATACTGGAGCGAGACACAGGCTACAGTGGCCCTCAAGAAAATCGCACAGCCTGAAGATGTTGCCCGCTGCATGGCTTTCCTTGCTTCACATAGGACGGCCGGTCATATCACAGGACAATGTATATCGGTTGATGGCGGACAAGAGGGTCGTCTTCTGTGGAAGGAAGAGCAAATTCTCGGATCCCAAAAAGTCGACCAGGTGAAAAGTACACTCCCATTCAACGTTCCCACAGGACTGAAGCCAGCTCGACGTGCACGACGGATGCGGATCTGTCTTTCTGTCGACTTCGATGCACTAAGTGGCTACC
Organism: Neophaeococcomyces mojaviensis; assembly: GCA_030247915.1. Classification (NCBI taxonomy): domain Eukaryota; kingdom Fungi; phylum Ascomycota; class Eurotiomycetes; order Chaetothyriales; genus Neophaeococcomyces; species Neophaeococcomyces mojaviensis. The sequence goes on from JAPDRQ010000110.1 coordinate 85,640, forward strand.
TGGGCACTGGACATGCACCCGAGAATACTATGGCGGACTATTCGGCAGGTGTCCTTAGCGCGAATGTTGGAGTGGGTAGGCTCCTCAAGTTGTTTGCCAAGCATGACATTTCGGACAAACTTACCTGGTTCATTCCTGGGCATAGCATGGAGACCTTTCCCGAGCAGACCGCTGCGGTTGTTGCAAGTGGTGCCGAGATTGGCCTTCATGGATACAGCCACGAAGGAGCGTATGCAATGACGGTTGAGCAGGAGAAGGACGTGCTTGAGAAATGCATCGAGCTAGCAACAGAGCTGAGGGGTGGAAAACCACCGGTAGGTTATCGCGCGCCACTGTACCAGATCCGCGAATCAACAGTCCAGTTGCTGCAAGAGCACGATTTTTTATACGATAGCAGCATGAACGCGCACGATTCGCTGCCATACTTCTTACCGAAGCCATTTCCCGGTCGACCACCGCATGTGCCAGACTATAGCCAGCCAGCCAAGTCGTGGATGGTTCCCACTCAACTCCCGCAGCAGCCGCTATTTGGTTCAGCAGAGGCGAGGGCAGCCATGGTTGAGATACCAGGCAGCTGGTATACTGAAGACATGACACCTCTAGGCTTTTACCCATACCTTAGCTCAACGCAGGGTTATGTAAGTGTAGATGTGGTGGAAAAGATCTGGTGGGACAGGTTCGACTGGCTTTGGGAGAATGAAAGCTGGTTGGACGAGGAACCAGGTAAAGGATACGGCAGTATCTACCCGATGATCTGGCATCCGGAATCCAGTGGTCGAACCCACATTGTAGGCATGATCGACAAGTTTCTTGGCAAGCTCGTATCAAGGATGAAAGCCGCTGGTGAAGGTGAAATCACTTTTGAGACAATGGAGTCGGTAGCCTTGAGCTGGAGGGATAGGTAGTTGTGTCTAGGCAGACTGTTGGAATGATCAACCCGTCAGACGGGGGTCAGATGTTAAGCTCAAATCAAAGCTTGGTGGCCTGCACAGGCTGCATAACCTTATTGATCATCGGTCTATGTCAGCGACGAGTACCCGAGTACCGTAAGTAGTGCAGGTGGCCGTCATTTGTAAACATGGCAATTCTTGCTCAGCCACGCGTCATTCCCACAGTCAGTGCTTTTTGCACGTTGCTGATGCTCGAGTGATGATGTGACATAAGAAAAAGAGATGTTTCAGGTGAGAGAAGGAACGGTGCAGGAACATGGCACATGGTCATTTTCTTCTTTATCGACGGCCTGCCTCCGCCACGGATCGTGCTTGATTTGCTGAACTAGTTCTTCCCCTTCCTCAAGTGCATGTTTCCCAGACCTTGTCCACACAATGAGTCGGAGTGTATCGGCCAGCTCGGTCAAGACGAGGCCTTCTCCTCTGGCCACCAAGTCCTTCACCCGCTATGAACCGCCATCCTCTCCATCAACCTCGAGCACTCGAAGTCGTGCCAGCACAATAGCTTCACCGTCAGTTCCTCGAAGATCCCAAGAGGAGGATAGGCAAGATGTATTCAATAAAAAGAGAGACGAAGGGGACCCAGTGTCGCCAGCACTGGACAGGTCAAGTAGTCTGCCGGATCGCTTCGACGAGCTCCCCATCGAGCTCGCTAGCTTGACAGACAGGTACGGACACCATACAATCTGGGTGAAGGCGAACCGGCTGACATGACAGGTTCGTCGAGTCCTTGAGCACGAAAGCATTTTCCGAACCCCCGTCTATAGACCAGATAACCGACCTCTTCCAAGAATTCTACGTGCGAGCCTCGTCGAGCATATCTATACATATTTCGGCTCTCAGACTGAAGCTCAACCGAGAGTCTTCTCCGACGCCATCTAAGGGCTCAAATAAGCCTCGCACGCTGTCGAGCCGGAAAAGCAATGATTCACTGGCACCGCCCAGCAGCGACGGTTCGCAACAGATGCTCACAGCATCAGAAGTCACCGAACGCAGGAAGCAGAGACGGTTGCTCGATTACAAGAAACTGGTGCTCGAAGAAGCTGTTGAGAGGAGAGCTTGTGAAAAGGTCTATGACAAGATATGGCGCCACAAGAGCACGCTGGATGAGGTCAAGGACGAGAAGCTACGATCGAAGACTGCTGCCCTGGCCCTGGTCGGCATTGGACTGAGAGACTTGGGTGTAGAGGTTGGAGATAAGAGCAGCAAAACCATTGAGGACATCCAGGAGGCATTAGCACCAGCCACAGAGGGTCTGATAAAGATGAATGACGAGCATTATCCCCTCGGCAAGCTGGAACACCTGACTGCTGCGCACAAGGTCATAGTCGATACTCTCTATTCCATGCACGGATCTTCCTCTTCTGCCGATGAAATACTGCCTACTCTAATCTTCACATTGATCAGTGCCCCTGTCGAAGGAATCAACATTATCAGCAATCTGAACTTCATCCAACGCTTCCGGGCCACCACAAAAGTTGATGGTGAGGCCGCCTACTGTCTCACTAATCTAGAGGCTGCTATAGGCTTCCTTGAAGAAGTTGATCTAGCGACATTGCGTGCCGATGAACAGCCAGAAGGGCCAAGGAGACCCCAATCCGATCAACCGACACCAGCCATGGACAAACCGGAACCATTCCCGAGCTTGCCATCGCATTCTGTTCCTTCTACAGCAACAACGACGACCATGGCAACTGGAAAGTCGACCGCCTCCAAGGACAAGCCCATTAAATCGCTGTCAGCCACCAAGCCTTTGTCTTCACCCAGGCATCAGCGCACGCTTTCTGATCTCTTGAAGCCGGTTCAAGATGCTAACGACGCTGTGCGAGCCACGGCCCGAGAAGGCTTAGATAACATTTCAAATACTTTGGATAACAGCTTAAAGTTCTTTTTGGGTCGATTCAAAGAGCATGCTTCGGATCCATCCAAGGCAGATGATATGACGGTCCCGAAGACATTGGACGAAGCAAGACAGTTGGTCAATAGACCTGTTACTCCCGAGTTAGGAGAAGATGCTGCTATCATCAGCGAAAATAGTTCGGTGGCTGGAGACCAGGTCACGGAGAGTCCAGACGGCGTAACAGAGAAGGACAAATCAAAGAATCTCAGCGAGGACAAACTGCTTTCACTTTTTGGCGCTCGTAAGGCCGCCGAGACCCGCGACCGTAGCGTTGATCGAGAAAGTTTGAGGAGTAATTCTAGCAACAAAAAGGTAGCATTTGTGAGTGGTGGAAGCGCTAGTGGATCTACGCAAACAAAGCCAACAGGAGCCTCTTCAGCACCGCCGACAGGCAACCCTCTGGATGCAGTCCGAAATTTTGGAGGCAGCCTGAATCCCCTTGGACACCTCGGAAATGCCTTTGGCGGTACCTTCAAAGCCTTCGGCAGACCAGCAGCTCCCGCCCAAACACCAACTCCGCCTGACGTGAAGGTCGAAAAGCCTGTTGAAAGTGCATCCTCTTCCAAGGACGCGTCTTCTGAAACGTCTTTGGTGATTGATGCCGAACCAAAGATCGCCATATTCTTGGACAAACCAGAGGAAATTGCTGCAAGGATCAAATCTGTTTCTCCTCCAATACAGAAGTTTCTGAATGCACAGGATGCTTCAGAACTGCAAATCAAAGACATCTCGGCTTTACTAGCTGATTATCAACGGCTTGCCGGCCTACTGAATGAGCTTGCCTCCGAAGATATCGGAAGTGCCGACATCGAGAAGTCCTGAAATACAGCTAGCCGTAGGAGCGTAATTTTGCGGACGTCCTTATGTGGCATACCTTATTAGCGACAGAATCATGTCTGTGTCGGTGTTGATGATCCGACCGGACGCCTCACTGGGAAGTAGCCGAAAACGAAAGCCTCTGTTCAGAAATGGAAGGTAGAGCTCGCATATTCGCAACCTTGCTCGGATACATCCTGCCTGGTCGACCAAGCCATTTCTTCGATTTCCGTACCATTAATGTCGATATTGTTTGATATGCTGCAGTAATTCTGATATGCTCGCCTTTGCAGCACACAACAACTTTTGAACGTATATTGGAAAACTTTGTGTGACGCTAAACCACCATTTTTGAGCATCTCAGCAAATACTGTATCTAAGCTCTGGAAGCTAGGGTCCTGGAACTGTAGAGAACTTCAACCGGTTTGCAGACTAAAGCGATGCCCGTTTTAGTAGTGCCATGTGAAGCTCTGTTTAACTTGGCCCCAAGACGTGTTACTGTTGTCGTACAGCAGCGTCTCCTTCTGCAAGGCTTCATTGGCACCACAAGCCAATTTCAGAGACAACCAAATACAATCCTAACTAACAATACAACGGGTAGAGTTCAATGCTACTCTACTAGAACAAATATACTCGCGCGACGCTTTCGGAACGGGCGTCGGATGTTGATTCTCAGCCAAAGGAATTTCACAACATCTGTTGCAGATATGTCTTCCGAAACAGTAACCAAATCATCAGTGGTATGCCGACTCAGTAAACCCCTGCCAACCGGCACGATAGACTCACACAACCACATAATACCACCGGACTTCGACCGCTTCCCCACCGTGTCAACAGCAGAATATCAACCAAAACCCCACACCATTTCCGACGCCGTGCAGTTCTATGCCCAGACGTCTGGACTGGGCATCTCAACACCTCGCATGGTGCTCACACAAGTAAGCGTGTACGGCCACGATAACTCCGCCCTCCTCTCTGGCGTGAAAGAATTGGGCAATAATGGCCGAGGCGTGGTTGAGTGCACCCCTGACGTCTCTATCGAGCAACTTGAGAAATGGTGGCAACTGGGCATTCGAGGCGTGCGAATCAATCTGGTTAGTGTCAGCCGTAAGGTCGATGAGCCGGAGATGAAGCGTATGCTTCAAGCATATACCGACATGCTGGGTCAGACAGCCATGTCAGATGCCTCGAGGAAATGGGTGATCGACCTGCACTTCCCACTCGGCTACATGAGCATGCTATTGTCAATCCTCCGTAGACTCGACGGTGCGGACAGAGTACGTTGGTGCATTGACCATTTCGGCGGACTGAAGTTCAAGACCGACGCGCCGAATTTTCAGCCTGGAAATGACGATCCATACACTGTTAGCGGTTTCAAGGAGCTAGTCACGTTGGTCACGGATCAGTCGTTGCCAGAGGTGTACGTCAAGCTCTCCGCTGCATATCGTGTTGATGCGGATTACCCGAATGAACACGTGCTGAGGAGACTCGAGCCCTTTGGAAAGGAGTTGGTGAGTAAAGCCGAGGACCGGGTTCTTTGGGCTAGCGATTGGCCGCATACGAGGTTCGAAAACGTTGATAGTGTGCCGTTTGTTGAGGCTTGCTACGAGTGGTGTGGTGGTGAGGGCGAGGAGGGGCAACGGAGGAGAGAAAAGCTTTTTAGAAGTAACTCAGAAAAATTATGGGACATGGCTTGAAAGAGCTTTTGATCAAGCGATCAATCAAGCAAGCGAAACCAGCTAGAGAAAAGACCTGATGCTTAGATGACTATGACAAATTTTGATCAGACTTCATGCATTCCACCAGACCGTTCCATTCCTAACAAGGCCAACCCCTCATTCTGTGTATTGCTGCTTTACACTCGCACAATCTCACCCCGTCCGTTCATGTACTCAAGCGGCTTCGCATTGATATCTCTAGGCTGGTACTCCAACGCCAAAGTCGAGACATTCAGCAGATCTCTCCCAAATTCTTGCTCGATCCAATGCGCCATCATGTCCATACCGGCCGTGGCACCTGCAGCTGTCCAGTAGTCACAGCCGTTGTGACCCTTGGCCACGACCCACTGCGGCTGTTGCGTCCACTTCACGTTGGGCGCCATTTGCTGCCCAAACGGCACGCAGGCGTGGTTCGTGGTTGCTTCGATGTTGTCGAGCAGGCCTGTGGCGGCTAGCACAAGACCGCCGGTGCATGTGGTGAAGATGGTTTTGACCTCCTTGCTCCGCTCGATGATGAACTTCTTCATCGGCTCGGGCAGCTCAGTAGCGTACTTTGGATCCGGACCGCCGATGAGCAGATAATCGAGCTTTGGGCAGTCGTCGACGGTGCAGGTTGGCTGGCCATGGTAATTCCCGGTCAGTGGAACAGGAGACATGGATGGCCCGATATGGTGGAATGTTACGTTAGGGGCGCGGGACCCGGCATTTTTGGGGATGGTGGGGAGTATGGCTAAGTAATTTGTGACTGTTGTTGCAGTCACGTTGAAGAGAATGTCCATGGGGCCGGCGACATCGAGGAGTTGGTAGGGAATCATAAGGTAGCCGAAGGAGATATCACGCGTCATTGTGGATGGTAGTTTTGGTCCTGGTGGTTGTGGGATTCGTTTGTTGAGGTAGTCAGTAATGGGCTGAGTAGTTCTGCTGTAGATTGTGTTTGAGTTGTTGCTTGTGTTGCCTTTGAGATGGGAACTGGGTAGTCAGAGGACATTGGGAAGGCTTATAACTCCTCAGGTGAGTGTGTTTAAGGGACTGACCGTGTAATGAAGTCCGCGATCCACTTTGGTCTTGCGAGCAGCACCTTTCCCGAATTTGAGTGTTGTGCTCGCAAGTGTATACAGCGTCGATCAGAGCTAGGCTAGATGAGGCAATGTGCTCGGAGCAAGCTTGGTGCCGACGGGAGTGGTTAGGCACGATTGGTTGGGAAAAGGACAAGTGTGCGGTGCTGTGGCATATTGCCTGATTGAGACTCGATCGTTTCAGAGCTTACCGTCTGAGAATGCTTGCTATGCTACTTCACCTACCTGATGCGGCTCCAGACGGTGTGGGAATGTCATAAGGATGCGCGCAACATTATCCCGAGGTGATGGTGTCGGGCATTGAAAGCGTCTGTACTTGCGTAAACGACAGGAATACGACAGTTACGAGTACGACCGGTCGAGTGTCAATTTGCTCTGTGCGTATTGACTAGGAGTGTGCATGACACGAACACATGTGATATTGAAGTGAGGTAGTAAAGTTCGAAATGGTCAAGGGTGCAGATCGTGGCATCACGTGATGAAAGATGTCACTGCAGACAGCAAGCAGAAGCAGCTCCATCGAATTTGACACTTCGAAACTCAGCGATCGCTCAACAACCACATACAACGCCAAGCAAGATGTTTAGACCTACGACAGCGCGGCTAATGGTACGATTCAGTTCACGATGCTATTTGTGGTGAAGATGGCGGAGTGCTAACCAGCTGGCAGCCGTCGATGGAACACTTCCAGAGCTCCGGCCGAACACCCCTACGAGTGTACAAGGCTCAACCAACATATGAGACATACGTCTCGCCATATGGACCGAAGTGTGTACTTCCTCTACCCCCGTCTGAAAGTCGACCTGGCGCAAGCTCCGAGGACAAGTGCGACCACAGCAACAAGAAGCGCAGTGCCAGCCATTGGAAAACTTGCTAACACCCCGTCCTACAGAACCAAGCATGTCCCGAACTTCATGGGTCTCTCCCCTGTCAAAGCCTTCCGATATGGTACCATAGCAGCCGGCTTCGGTGTGTCAGCAGGTATCTTCGCCTTGTTCTTCTTTGGAGAGGTACCGAAAGTGAGGAACGACATATTGAGCAAGATGCCGGTTATTGGGGAGTACTTTGTCAGAGAGATCCCACCGGAGGATAATCCGTTCTAGACAGTGCAGCATGGAGAGGAGATGGAGAGTGGATGAAGAGACCAGTGGTCAAGGGATGATTCAGGGTCGAATTTCATGCAGGAGCGTTGTGTATACATAGACAAGACAGGTAGTAAGAACAGGAGTTCTCGAATTCTTCAAGCCGGATTAGCTGTATTGACGTTCTGCTCGTGGTGGTGTCGTGATGTGGTTGTGCTTTGTGACTAGACTGGTCAATTTTGACAAGTGAGCAACCGTCCATAAAAGTTTCCAAGACGGGTACATGTTATTGTGAATTGAATAAGCAAGTGATCATTGCACCGAGGCCCCAACACTCTTTTGACATGCCGCCGTCTTTCGGCGTTGGATATGATTGACCTGACGCTGTAGGCTCAAGCCCTCCCAGAATTCGTCCTCAGATATACATTCGTGCTATATACACTACTACTGATCACCCCAAGTAAAACACCGTGTCTCAAGAGCTCAGAAGTGACATTCTATACACGGTCACCTCGGTCAAAGTAGTCCCATTGTCCGGGCGGTGTGGCCTCCTCAAGGTCTTCCCACCTGTATCTGTGTCAGCGCATTCATTAAGTGTAAGAGGCCGGAGACTCACGCTCTTGAGGCGAGCATCTCATCAACCAAAATCAGTTCACCCTCAGCGACCTGAATAACCTCCTCAATCAAACCGGCACCAATCTTGTTTTCGATCTCGTTGACCCTGCGCGTACGCTGTTAGCTTCAACAAATCACCACTTTGCTGGACGTCCAACATACTGATCCGCAGTCAACGGAGGCTCTACCTCCAAATCCCTGAATGTCGGCAGCTTGCCCTCTCTCGCCTCTTTCTCTACCTTCTCCACATCCTTCTGCACATAGGCACCCTTCACCTCAGCCTCAGTCTGTGTGCCTGGTCCCTCTTGTCTCGCATCGGCCTTTGTCACCTCCCCATCCCAATTGACCAACATCCCCTCATCAAGTTCTTCACCTGCTACACTACCATCGTCCCGCTTGAAACGTTGGTATGCAGTAGGGTTCGCCTCAATCTGCTTCCGCACGCGTTGTAGCCACTCCTCGTAGCCTTCTGGCTTTGCAGCTTCAACGATTGAGAGGCGTTGTTTCGTAAGTGCCTCACAGGACTGGCGGTAGACACTGTTGTTGGGGAGCTGTTTTAGCCGTTGCAGCGTGAGGTTGTATGTGTAGAGAAGCGCAGGACGGGGCGAGGGGTGTGTTGGGAGGCCTGTTAAACCGGTTGGAATGTTTGGTTCGAGGTATTTGGATGCCGATTTGACCACGGCGAACAGGCGTGTTGACGGGCGCATCTTGCCGGTGTGTGCTCCGTGAGCTGTACCAAGTCAAGTCGTGGGTGTGAGGGACACTGACGGTGCACAAAGGTCGGGCAAATGAGGCTGGATGTCAATTCACCTGTCAAAATGGTACTTTGCGTGCACGGCAGCTATCCTGACGTCTGGCTCGGCAAACTTTCTTCTTCCACACTCGGATGGCTCAACTGTTGTGAAGCAAAATATGGGGTGGCTAAGCCGGATCGTCGACTCCGATTCGTGATGTTCTCCTGCGCCCGGGCTCAGGGACGATCCAAGACTGCCACCAAACACATGTGTCCCTCACTTGTTTAACCAAAACTTCCAACCTCGCAGTGCACTGGTCTGCAATCAATCTCACCAGCGATTGATCCCATCTCGAGTTTCGAACAGAGAGCGACGACCACACATATCTGGCCCAACCATTCTGATTCCCCGAAGATATCGCACTCACTGTCGTTACCACAAGCATGAGGCCAGCGTTGCTGGCATGGGCGCTCTCCGGCCTGGCGCTGGTGAGCGCTGCCGCACCCGACAAAGCCGCGGTGTTGGCAGACGAGGCCGTGAAGGGCGACACCCCGGCAAACACCAAAGAAGCAGTAGAGTACACAACGTTTAATGGAATCCAAGTACCTCCGATGCCTGACATCAAGGGTGACGACTTTGCCGAGACCATCAAAGACGGTTACTGGTAAGAAAGACATCGAGGCGACCACGCGCATACAATGCTGACTGAACAGGTGGATAAAGCACTACTCTCCATATTGCGGCCACTGCAATGCGATAAAGCCCCATTGGCAGACGCTGTACGAGTTTTATTACACCTCAACCCCTCTTGAAGGCAAAACTGCCACTCCCAAGGGCGACCTCGATGCGCCGAATAGTTTTCATGGCTACTACAACTTTCATTTCGCTGAACTGAACTGTGTGGCGTACGGCGATGTTTGCCAACAGAATGGCGTGAATGCCTGGCCTACGTTCTTACTCTTCAAGGACGGCAAAATGATAGAGAAATATCAAGGAGGACGGTCAATGGAGGCGTTTAGCGGTTACGTCGAAGAAAAGCTCGAATCCATCAAGCCGGGTTCTCGGCCACAAAACGGCGTCAAAGTGCCCAAGGCGGGTGCAAAGAGCATTGACACCAATGCTGGCCCTCTACACCCTGCAGCTAAAGACAAGGACGCTGAGAAGGGGAAAGAGGTCGGCGAGAAGGAGAACAAAAAGGCTGCACTGACCTCGACCTCCGAGTTGGCCTCAGAAACCGCCAAATCAAATCGAAAAGAACGGCCAAAGTCGGGTCCGACGCCCAACGTGCAAGGTGTCTCCGTCCCCCTGACCGCCGAATCATTCCAAAAGCTGGTGACTACGACTCAGGAGCCATGGTTCATCAAGTTCTATGCTCCTTGGTGCACTCATTGCCAGCATCTGGCTCCAACCTGGTCGCAGCTTGCCCGTGAGATGCAGGGCAGATTGAACATTGGCGAGGTGAATTGTGACGCCGAACCACGTCTATGTAAGGATGCTCGCGTCTCAGCCTACCCGACAATCTACTTTTTCCGAGGCGGCGAACGGGTCGAGTATGAAGGGCTTAGAGGACTCGGCGACCTTCTCTCGTTCACCCACAAAGCGCTTGACAGCAGTGTCAAATATGTCGATGCAGCTGCATTTCGAGAATTGGAAGAAACCGAGGAGGTCATCTTCGTTTACTTCTTCGACCATGCGACCACGTCTGAGGATTTTGCTGCCCTCGACCGCTTGACCTTGTCCCTCATCGGTCATGCTCGCATTGTCAAGACAGACTCTGATATTCTTGCATCGAGGTTCAAGATCCACACCTGGCCGAAATTGCTAGTTAGCAGGTCTGGCAGACCCACCTATTACACAGCTCTTGCACCAAAAGACATGCGCGACTTCCGAAAAGTCTTTTCTTGGATGCAATCTGTCTGGCTACCGCTTGTTCCTGAAGTCACTGCAGTGAACGCAAAAGAGATCATGCACGGCAAGTTCACAGTCCTTGGGGTCCTAAACAGGGAGAATCCAGACGAGTTCAAGGAATCAAAACGAGAATTACAGAATGCGGCTATTGAATGGATGGACAAGATGACCCAACTGTTCAGACTCGAAAGACAGGAAATGCGAGACAGCAAGCAACTACGAATCGAAGAAGCACAGGACAGGAATGACCAGCGTGCATTGCGACAAGCCAAGAGCGTCCAGATTTCCATTACTGAAGATACGTTCAGGAAGCAGGTAAATTTTGCGTGGATCGATGGCATTTTCTGGGAGAGATGGCTCAGAAGCACTTTCGGCGTCGAGATTGAGAAGGGTGAGAAAGTCATTATTAATGATGAAGATGTAAGTTCAGCATGCAGCTATCCATTTTGCCCCTTCTTTCGACAAGCATACTGACAACTTATTGTATAGAACCATCGCTTCTGGGACGTCACCGAAACAGGCAACTATATTACACCTTCTCGAGTTTCAATCCTTGAGACACTATCCAAAATCACGGCCGATCCGCCGAAACTCCAGTCGAAGTCGACCATTGGCTTCTTTTCAAACATCTTCTTTCAGATTCGAAACATGTTTGTCTACCACCCATATCTAACAGCTGTCTTAGGCGTGGTTCTGGTGGCGCTTGCTACTTATGTATCAAGAGGTGGAAGTGGTGGACGAGACAGGCTGAACGCTTGGGGTCTACGAGTCAGCAAGGACAAAGCAGGATATTTCCATCTAGGAGGTGATGAGAAAGGATTGGGCTTGTTAGGAGGGAGTGCACCCAATGGGAAGGCGGACTGATTCTTGTACAACTATTTGATTCGATAAACTTTATTCCTGTCATGCACTATCCAAAGACAAAATTTCTAAACATTTCACACCAACCTGCCCGGCACAGAGGAGAAGAGTGCGTAGCATCATCAGGCGAGCTTCAAACCATGATTCTGAAAACTGCCAATCAACAGTAAAAAAGGTTCCGTCCACTCACCAGTAGCTTCCTCTTTCTAACAACCTGATCAAACCAACATTTCATTTCCAAGCAACACCAGCCCTGCGCGCGCAGCCACTATGTATCTTCCTCACAGCCCCTATCCTGTCGAGCAAAGAGGCAGAACACTTGCTCGCACGACAGAGATTCGTCAAGATCAAAAGTCCCTCGAAGATGAGAAATGCTGAGGAACAGAGTCGATGCGGTCGTCGAGTATCGGGGCAGAACTACATCGGTGAGATGGCGTGAGAGATCTTGCGCTGTTTATCAGGTGGGAAACTGTATGTGCGCGTTTCTTTCGTTGTAAAATATAGCTGGGATATCAAGGCTTTAGATGGTGAGTTCGTTTCGTTGGTGGCAAGGAACCGCTACGGGATTTTGGGTCCGTGGGCTGGAGTTTGTACGCTGGTGCAGGGTCTGTGGCTGTGAGAACGACGCGGGGGCATCTGTTTGCGGCCGCTGCTGCTTTTTTGTGACGAGCACGGTGGTTGGAATGGGGTGCTCGCATGGTGGTTCTTGCACAGGGATTTGCTTTATGACTAGTGCTCCTTTTCGCAATGCGTTCGCAGCCGCTTTTCTTAGGTGGACTACCTCAACCTGTCCGACACGCGCTGAATGAACGCCGGCAAACTAGCTTTGCTACTCCATCTTTTCGCATCGTCAAAGTCGTGTCTCCCCATCTTTGCCAGCAGAGGTCAGGCATTCAAATAACCCACAAATACAGCCACAATCATGTCCATAATGCCGCTACCATGTACGCCATATTTCGTTTCTGGTCTTCCTCAAACAAACTACCTCGACCTTGCCGAGCCCATGCCTCTCTTCCCAGCAAGCAGGTGCTTCGGTAGACTGGCCGTCTCGTGTCTGTCTGCTTCACCCTGTCGCGCCATACGATTCATCTTTCTTTGACTCAACTTCGCCATCCGTTCGGCCTTCTCCCTCTGCACTGGATCGGTCACGCCTGTAGCGCTCTTATTCGTCACGCCATCAGTTAGTCGGTTAGTCTTAGGTGCTCGACTGACACTTCTAGCTCGTGCACCAGGTGTATCAATATCCATAGCAGACGTCGATCTCGCCTCGGATTTCGCCTCTGCATTTCTGATGACTGCCCTCGCTCGGTCCACAGTTGTAGATGGATCGAGTCCAATCTTCGTAAGATGATTTTCCATCTGCGCCAGCGTCCTCGCCTTCTTCGACCTTGGAATTTGCGCCTTATTCTTGAGCGATTTCTTCGTCCTCGCCTCGTTCATCATGAGTTTCCTCTTGTCTCGAATCATATCAGCCTTCATCCTGATCTCCACATCTTCTTCATCGTCCATGCTCTCGGACTCGTCGTAATATCCCTCTGCCTCGAGTCGTTCTTCTTCAGCCTCAAGCGCCGCAAGCCTCTCCTCGATGTCTGGATCGACGTAGTCCGCAACATTCTTTCCATTGAAGAATTCGGGAACTTTGTCGTGCTTCCAGTCGGGATCTGCCAGATCGTAGAACTTCTTGAGATCAATGTTATAGACTCCTGCTCCACCGTTCTCTTCCTCAATGTCGCGTTCGAGTTTCCGGCGGTCGGGATCAGTCTTGTCGTGTTTCTTGTATGTGCCGTTCAGGACGGCTTCGGGAATGTATGTTTCGCTAACGGAACCCTCAAGTGGCCGTGCCACATGAATTCGGGCAAGGAGTTCACCCAGTCGGCCAGTAGGGGTGTCGGCAGTTGCGGGTTGGGAGGCTTGTCCGGACTTGAGCTTTGCGGCGACTCGTTCTTCGATCAGGCGATCGCAGACCGTATTCTTCACATTCTGAACACCTTCATTGGTTATGCAGGAAAGCTGAAGAAGTTCTGTATTCGAGTTCTGAGTGACGAGATCCGATAGCTGTTTCTGTAGGTCTTCGTGGAGGTCTTCAGGTTTCGTCACGTCAGTCTTATTGACAACGATGAAGACGAGTTTGTTCGCAAAGAGCGGCCGTATGGAGTTGAAAAGATTGATCTGTGCTTCGACTGAGTAGCCGCACTGCTCTGAGAGATCCATGAAGTACAGGCATGCAGACCTCAAGTGGGCGATCGCTGTTATTGATTGCATTTCGATCGTATTCATCTCTTCAAGTGGATGATCTAGAATACCGGGAGTGTCGACTGCCTGGAATCTGAGGTATTTGTAGTCAAAGTGACCAACAAAAAGTGATTTGGTGGTGAAGGCGTATGGCTGCACATCCACATCGGCTTTTGTAATGGACTTGAGGAAGCTCGATTTCCCGACATTTGGATAACCACAAATTAACAGTGTCCTTGTGTTTGGATCTATACCCGGCAAGCGTCCGAGATGCTGTCGGACTTGTTCTAGGTATACCAGCGGATCTCTCAGCCTTTTACATATCGTGGCCATGCGCCCGAGGGCCGCCTTCTTGAGGTTCTTGCACTGAAATAGTGATTGCGCATACTTAAGGAGTCGTACATAGTCTCGTGATACAGTCTCAATTAGTCTCTTCGCGGTTGACAAAGTGCCTAGCGCTATTCGAAAGTGGTCTGCATCGTACAATGTGTTCATCAGATCTTTATGAAACGGGTGTATATCCTGGAGTCGGGGGAAGCCATCGAGAATGGCTTGAAATTTCTCGGTGAAAGTCTCTGCTGTGAATTTAACTTTTCTTGTGTAGAATGCTCTTATTCTGGATATCTTAAAGCCGGCTCGAATTTGAGTAGGCAGTCGCCGCTGAGTTCGACTGAGGACAATGTCGATGAATTCTTGCGACGTTGGCACTGGGGCAATCTGAGAACTCGGTCAGCTCGAACATACTAGCAGCAGCCATAGTTTGGACACACCTCTTTCCACGTCGTCTTCATGTTGGCGGCTAATGTAGGTCGGCGGTGAAGAAAAGGTGGCAGCGCGAATGTGCAGTGAATTTTTGGCAGAAATTTGGACTACTCCAACGCTCGGTTTCTTATCGCTTATCTTAGCGTTGGAAACGCCAATCCATTCTCATAAGGATGTTTGCACTGTTTGGCCCTTGGAACATTCTGCGCATGTGCTTGAGACCGTTGCTAAAGAACTACTAAGTACATAAGCTATGCCTGACTCTGGATTTGCTTCTACTTTCTGGCTCTTGCCGCCAGCTCCTGTCGCATCTCATCTTTGATCCTGGATATGGTTCCAACACCTCCATAAACCAACGCGGTGTACACCATAGCCACGCTCGCTCCTGCATCCAATACTTCTAATGCTTGCTTCCCATTGGTGATACCGCCAGTTGCGAAAATGACCTTTGGTGAGTCTTTTCTTTCCAAGTTCTTGTCTGTTGTGCTTGATTTCGAAGGCTCTGGTCTGGGTGATGGTTTTGCCTCTGGACCATCAGGACTACTCCTAAACTTGTCTTGCTCTTCTATTGGTTGATCGTAGAACTTCTTGGTAGGTAGCTTGATCAACGATTGCTTCTCTGAGTCAGGCTTCTCGGCCACGTTCACTGGTGGGATAGCACCAGTCTGAATTGAATTGGTTACCTGGTCGCCATGAGGACCAATCTTCTCTCTGATCTCCTTGAGTTCATTTCTGGACTGTTCAACAGCAGAGCTAACTGCGCCTGAC